>JAPMLY010003681.1:0-13525 GCA_026401115.1 Tetraselmis chui | reverse complement strand
CACACACCCACATACACTCATTCACGCGTACAAACATACTCATACATACACCCGTATAAACACACACACACGCACATACACGCTCTCATATACACGCGTGCAAGCACACGCATACATACACCCGTAAAACACGCACACACAAACACACACACACGCACGTGTGTGCACCGACATATATACGTACACGCACGCGCACGCACGCACAAACACGTACATGTAGAAACACGTGTGCGCACGCACACACGCGCGCGTAGACAAAGACCTATAAGCGAATACACACACATTTGAACTCACACCCAAACACACATATGCACGCGCGTACAACCACACTGACACGCGCACTCGCACGCACGCACGCGCGCACACACAGACACTGAGACACATGCTCACGCGCGCGTGCATAGATACCGACACGCACACGCACAAACGCAGACGTACAAAGGCACACGCACACACACGTGCACGTACACACACACACACACACACACACACACACACACTCACTCACTCACGTGCACGCGAGCACGCACGCAGACACGCATACGCACCCGTCTGCATATTCATTCACCAAGAAATATGGTAATGTAAATTAGCTTTAGATTGAATTAATTCGAATCTGTGTCAGTATTATGACATGAGATAGAATATGATGGGAATGATATGTCTTTGAACTGGGTCTCGCACTTGATTATCGCTACACGACAATAAATGGGGACGGCGATGCCCATTGCGCGAATCATTTCCAAACCTGAAGCTAATAATTCATTTAGGGATACTCGCAAGCGCTGATGTGCGTCGATTTGGTGAGTGCTTGCATAAACTTAGTAGGAAAGACACGGGACATTATAATGAACCGACAGAAAAAGGCACGGTCAACATCATAATTGAAACAATCAAATAATGCTGTATTTGAGGCGATCCAAGAATTTTCTTCTCTTCCATCGCGCCATAACATGCGCAACGAAGAGCTCACAAATGTGGCCCGTTTCAATGTCCGGTTGTAATTGCAAGAACGAGGTTTTGGTTAACTCACTGAATTTTGGTTGGTAGATATTCCGAGCGGAGGTGTTTGTGGTAGATTGATTCAGTAGCTATACTGTATGTTTGCTTCTTGCGCTTGTGAAGTGTTCCGGTGCGCGGGTGCACGCCTGGTGGCGTTGCTCTGCAGTCTCCCGCACCTTCCAGAGTGCTCCACATCTCCTTCACAGTCCCCCGCTTCCCTTTGTGACTGACCCTGAACTGCGATTGTACCAGGCGGCGTGGCGGGGACGAGGGGCGCGGGTGAAGGCGCACGGCATGCGTGAGCATAACGCGGCGATCGTATTGCAGAAGACGTTCCGTATGAGGCAAGCGAAGAGGAATTACCGCGTCATCCGCGCGGTTGTGCGCACGCAGGCGCGTCCACATTTTCCATTTCTCAAAATTTAGGGTTTGGCTTGATATCTAGGGTTTTTACAGACTCGAGCAACTTGGCTGATTTTTTCCTTTGCGTTTGCGCCGTATTGGTATCTGGTAAAAGAATTTCGATGTAGGTTTTGGGTTTTTACTAGGGTATTGTACCCTATATGCCCACCTTCAGGCCCTGGTGCGGGGGAAGCAGGCGAAGGAGCGGGTGGAGTTTATGAAAAAGCACAAAGAGGCCAACTTCCACAAGGTGGGGGCCGCCTTTCCCGTTCTCGCTTCTGCTGTCGCCATGACGGCCTTCCAGAATGCAATTGGTATCGATTGTAATTTAAGTCGCGCCGTGTTTTTGCACAGCTTCCCGTTTCCAATGTCGCAGCGACTTCTATCAACAACAAAGATACTAGCAATGTCTGTCACTGAGCCAATCCATTTTTGCCCCTTTTTGTTCCAGTCCGCCACAGTCATCCAAGCTGCTTGGCGGGGCCACTATTACCGGCGCAATCAGAAGACCACTGCGGCGGCAGTAAAGATTCAGGTATCCCCTTCCCTACCACAGGCTTCCAAGCAGCACATGTTCGATTTTTTTTAACCAACGATGAAAGCGTTACATTTCGGCTCGGGATTTACAGCCTCCTGTGTTTGTTGTGGGTGTGTCATTTAATGGTGTCACCCGAACATCACTGTATATGCATGCGTTTTAAAGTTTTCTTTTTATGTCAACGTGGCTTTCCGTGTTGGTGGTTACTGTGAGGCACGCAACACAGCGATTGTATGTAAAATTTATTGTTTCCTCCCTCCCGCAATCCCTGAGGCCGTCTGCTGCGTGTTGCTGTGCGTGCAGGCGCTGTGGAAGGGTCACCACTACCGAACCCACACGCGGCAGCACAACGCAGCATTGGCGATCCAATCGGCGTGGCGAGGCGCCGTTGTCCGCCGAGTGTACCGGAGCGAGAAGCGGTCGTGGGACCTCATCGCGCTGCGCCTCCAATTCCTCTATCGACGATTCATCGCGCGGCGACACAAGGTATGCGCCCACGTTTTTGCTGTCTCCCCTAAGCACACCGCCCAAAAGTGGATCAACTATTGACGATGGGCGCAATGATACGGTTTTAATGGTGTTGCTTGGAAAATGATTAATTCGGTGCATCGACTGCGCCGTGGGGGGGGGGGGGGGGGGGGGGGGTGACATGGCTATGCATAGTCTAGATGTCAGCATTTTAAATGAAAACATAGAATCGTTTTGAAACGCAAATTATTTTTTTATTTGTTCACACTTGCTGCAGTGGGTTTTGGCGTTTAATTTATGCATATATATGTTTGGGGGTGACATGCCTACGCATTGCTTCGATGTATGCATTTTTCATGAAAATAGAATGTCGTTTTAAAACTCACATAAATTTACAATTTGTTCACAGTTGCACTGAATTAATGTGTTAGATTGGGCCTCGATTTTGTTTTGTCTTTGCGGTGGCGCGGTGCCTGTATTCGCAATCGTTGGCTGAGGCTGCATCATGGGGTTTTTTTGTCTCCAGGTGATTGCGCGGATGATGGCCGAGTATCGCGTCGCATGCGCGCGATTGATCCAGTCCACGTGGCGCACGCACAGGGAGCGACGTAAGTTCCTGCAGTATCTACACAACCGGGACGCCATGATCACATTGGCCACGCGCACCCAGGCGAGCCCCCTCCCTCAACCCACACGAATAATTCATATGAAGCCACCTGTGTTAATTTGTGAAATTTTTGCTTGTTTAGCGATGCAATACATGGCGTCAACGTATGTATGTGTTTGTGTGCGCGCGCGCGCGCGCGTGTGTGTGTGTGTGTGTGTGTTTGTGGGCCTGTGTGTGCGTGTGTGTATATATGTGTGTGTATAAGTGTTTTGAGTGTGTGTTTGTGTGTGTGTGTATGCTTGTGTTTTTGTGTATGAGTGTGCGCGCGCGTATGTGTGTGTTCGTGTATTTGGGTGTGTAGACATTTGTTTTAGTGAGCGAGTGTGTTTGTGTGCATGTGTTTGTGTATTAGAGGGTGTAATTAGTGCGTGGTCTGATTGTGTGCTGTGACGTGCGCAGGCGGTGTGGAAAGGCTACAAAGCGCGCAAGCGGTACAATTTGATGCGCGACAAGGACGCATGGGCGGCGCACAACGCGGTCATCCTTCAAACTGCGTGGCGGGCGCACGCGGCGCGGGGGGAGCTCTGCAAGCGGCGTGCACGGCGAGTGGAGCAGCGTGAGATTGTGGACCGCCTGCGCCCCTTCTTCATAGAGATGTATAACCTGCCGGAGAAGGTAGTGCGGCCGTCAGGGCACAAACTGCTGGACAAGCTCATCATCCAGGTAGGCAGTCGCGGGGAGGGGGGCGCGATTATGTAGTACAGAACTTGAATTATTGTCGCTGTACTGTTCCTCGGGCTCAGGCCTGTGGGGGTTTTCCCTTTTTGCTCCTTTTGATGGTGTTTTGAAATTAGTTTGAATATTACAATCGCAGAATAAAATAACGAAAGTACCTGTCGTAACATCAGTACTTTGATATGTGTCGATAGTACATAATATCAGAATTACCATAATGAACAAATAGTTTGATATAGTTTTTTTTTCTCTTGCCTGGTGGTTGGTTTCCACTGTGCTTTCCTTCAATTCCAATTTAATGTATATATTTGAAGGTGATAGCTATCTATATCGTAATCATTCGCGATCTAATTAGAAAAAAGTTGAAAAGCTACCGAAATGCTTTATACAAAATCACAATGCTTTTAAGTAAAATAAAAACAAACACGCAATGCAAGCGCATCAAGCCAAAGATGAACGGATCAAAATAATTGGTATTCAAGTTTTGCCATATGGTTGTACGGGTACTATCACTTTTGCACGGGACCGCAGCAGTCCGTTTATTAGATTTTTTTCTTTACCAAATATAGAACGACGGCAGAAGCACCACGTCGCATCATTTTGTAAGGTTGAAACGTGAGAACGACATTGGAAAGGCAACTCAGAAAATCCAGTAGCAAGCAGGAAATCCAGTAGGTCGACTTTGCTTAGACACCATGCAGGATGACGGACGTGGCGATGTAGCGACGTGGCGCTATGTGCTACTAATTTTGCATCGAGCCGCTCTTGAAAGATAACGATACTCATAGTCGGCATTGAAATTGGATGACAGGAATAAATACCATAGACATTTAGACATGCGGACAGGGAAAGAGGGCAAGAGCCTGGAGGCAAAGAGCGACAAGAAGGTCACGAAGTCAATGACATAGCAAAAAGAAAAAAGGCTGCACGATCAAAGGGGATGCGGGAAAGGGCGCGGTATGGCTCCACGCTTCCTAGTCGGCGGCATTTGCCCATTTATGCTAAAATATCTAGATCATAATTGCGACAATTTTTTTTTCTGCGCCTTCGTCAGGAAACAGTTGCATCAACAGTTCTAAAAAATAAAAACTTGCATCATCCCATCACCGCTATCCATGTTACGCTGGCGCGTCCATGTTTTAATCGATGCATCCGTACATAGTTACGGGTACCTGTACTGATAGATACAATTAGGTCGTCCTTGCAATTGTCGCTAAATAGAAGGGAGTCCTCAATTGTACGTACTATTCCTGTATTTCGAATACAGGTACCCTGCTTACCCGTCAGTACTAAGCGACGAAAGTGAGTACAGGATAGCGATTTTTACACGTACCATACAGGTGAGGATTACAGGTACAGATATCCGGTGAGGATTTCAGGTACCTTTACTTGTACCTGAAAAACTCCGTTCATTTTATTATACTGCAGTTTTTATTAATATTTTATCCTGAAGAAATCAGTGGAACAATATTGCTGCAGTTTTCATTTTATTTATGGATGGTCAGCTTGATTTAAATCTAGGGGTTTTGCAAACCCAACTCACATGTATGTGTATGAGACAATTATCCCCGCGGTTATTGTTACCGTTGGTAACGGCTCGTCGCACCTCCAAGGCACCAAACTTGTAATGGCAGTGGGGCGCAACCAACCACCGAATGACTCCCCCAAGGTCAGCGCTAGTCTCATAAGCCCGAGCTAGCCAAGATTCTGACACATCTATGCTTTCGCGCTCAGCCAATCTAGGCTTTGCGCGAACCCACGCACCCTACGACGTACCGATAGTTTGATACCTGTGGTCACAACGAGTGGCGATCGCAAATAAATCTACAAGATCCGCCGAATTATCCCTACGGGTAGTCATAGATGGCGGGAGCAAAACGGTACCTAACTTGTAAGTAATTGCAGCTGGAGCACAACGGTAGCAATCACCTGTACCGAGTTTAGGGCTTAGGGTTTAGGGACAATTTTAAAATGTCCCCGTACCGCGCCCTATCCGGGATTCTACTTGTCTAGAGGAGCAAGTTCCTCGTGCTTCGGTTTTTTCCTCTTTTCTTCTTTTTGCTTGGTGGCCTCCACTGCTTTTTCTTGTAAGAAACTTTGTCTAGGAGCAAGTGCGACTATTTGTACGGTGCTATATTCTTTGTCCCTATTTGAAGGGTACAGTTACCGGTACGCGGATCTCTGATGGCGACTCAGTGATAAAAAATGAAGATTGTACCCGTACAGTAGCGTGTTGTGATATCAACATGCAAGCAGTCATAAAAGTGCCCAGCCACGGGTGCATCGCTGCAATCTATTGTCCTCGTCATCTTCTGTATCGCTTTTAAATGCGGGTGCATCGCTTATGTAAAATATTTATTATAAAGAATGCAGAGGAAGAACACTTGTGCATCGCTTAATCTCTATGCTTGAGATAGCTTGATTAACTTCTAATTATAATTGGATTACAAGAAAAATCTGCTAGGTTTGTGCACAGTGTAGTGCTTTCCTTTTGCCGTGCTTTAGACTCCGTGATCCTCTTATCACTCTTGCCCTTTTGTTTCCCCTCCCACTTTCCCATGGATCTTGTAACCGTGGGAAACTCATTACATCTTGTTTCCCACGGTTACATTACATCTTGTTTATTCTTTTTCATGTAATGTAACCAATGGAAACATTACAAGAAAAATGATAAACAATGAATCAGTATATGTCGCTGAGCAATCCTGAGTATCTCTGAACCTACTTCCCAAGAAGGCGTGCAAGTACATGTAGCGACATCTCTTGGCCGAGTGGGGAACCTTTTGTGTTGCGTTAATATGAAATGCTATTTGCGATATAGGCGAGCGAAACTGTTGACTCGCCAAACCTTCGCATAAATCAAAGATTTAGACGAAATGTTCGATAAATGATATTCTCATCGCGAGAATTTTTGCTGAGAGCGGGAGAATGCGTTGTTTATCGCCTTTTGGGGTTGCTTTGCAGGAGGTTTGCAAGGGGATGACGGATCTTCTGGGCGAGGAGGCAGTGCCGGCGCTGCGCCAGAAAGTGGCGTCGCTAGTGGAAGAGAAGTCGGCAAGGCAGAAGACGCTGGACCACATGCACCACACACTCGCCATCCATTGGCGATTGATGCAGCTACCGGAGGAGCGCTGGCTGGAGCTGCCGCCAGCTGGCGCGCCGGGGTGGGTGAGCAACAAGGTGGTGAAAAAGTGCCGTGCAGAGTTGGAGCGGGTAAAGAAACTGCGCAAACAGGTAACCCTAAAAGTGAACACTATGTATTTTAGGGTACTATTCAAATCCTACAACATATGTGTCTTTCGGGCAACCCTACATAGGCAAAAATTACTGGTTAAACTTGCAGCTGGGATTACTTCTCTAGCCTGGGGAGTCTATGAGCATCATCGCATGCTTTATATTTTTTAAGTGTTTGATAGTTTTCTTCAATTTGCCTTGGTTTCTCGATGACAGTTAGGGTTTATGATTCGCCGCTAGGTGAGTGGGACATATAGTATACAAAGGTAACATGGTTGTTGTCTCCATTATCGCACGCCCAGCAAGGGAGCCGTGATGGTGAGGGTGCGGCGTTTATGTGGCTTAGCTGTGCCTCATTGCGCGTGCGCTTTCTTATTTGGATATTATGATACACTCTTGATTACAATGTTGTAGGGTCCTTAAATATCACTGACATATCGATGAATCATACAAGAACAATTGTAGTGGGGTGACAAATCTCTCTTCACGGTGCCCAAACGGGTTTCGGCATATCGATTGGAATATCTCCTTCCTCTCCCCCCGCGAAGATTCTGTGTAGCACCTGCCAGTCGCAGTCACATTGCTTTCCCTGCTTTCCCCGTTGTATCATGTTTAACAAACTGGCCATTGGTCGAGTCAGCAATGCAACAACCTGCCCAACATTCTCTACCCCGGCCTATCCAAATTTCGTGCATCGCGCGGTTGGCGGCCGTCGCTGATATGTACGTATATTATTATTTTTAGTCGATTGTTTTCGCTTTTCTTCGCCGTTGCGGGGGAGAGGCGCTGAGAGATGTGTTGACAGGCGGTGGAGCCGCTGGCACACGCGGCGTGGGCCGACCTGGAGCGCATCCGCGACGAGCTGGGCATGACGGACAAATGGCGAAAGAAGCTCAAGTTTTACAGCCCGGCGGATGAGGATTTGGTGGATGACATCGTGGAGCAGCTGTGCGTGCTGGAGGACCTCTACATGCCGCTGGCGCCGCTGGTGCCGTTGGTGCAGCATCTGGAGGCGCACCTGCAAACGCAGGATGACATGTTGGCGGCCACCGACCCCGTCATGGCCGCGGCCGCCAAGCAAAAGGCGCTCAAGCGGCTGGCGAGGCAGGAGTCGAAGATTGCGGAGATGCACGCCGAGTTTCCGACCCTCGTGTCGGAGACGCTGGAGCGGCTGCATCAGCTGGAGCGCCTCGCGCTACCGGTACCCGTGGAGACGGTGCACGCGATGTTTGGCATCCCCACCGAAGAGGACCTCGCCTCCGATATGGAACGCTACATGCAGGTGAGCTATCTCCAGCCTCGTCCCCTTCCCCGAACTCAAACCCTCTCATAGATAGACACCACACACGCCCTTGCACACACGCATAAACACAGACATACACGTACCCACACGCCAACAAACATTGATTCATAGACAGCGTATTCACTATTGAGCACATATACACAGTTTCCCACACGTTTAACCCACGCAAAGTTTAAACATGCAAGGACCGTGCGTCTCAGACACATGCATACATTTCCACGCAAACAAGTTTTTCCTTCAAACACATACGCTACGCATATCTATGCCCTCACGCGCATGCTCGTATTTTCTATTTACATGTTTGTCATTTTGTAATGATATGGAGAGCCCACACACACGCGCGCACACACACACACACACACACACACACACACACACATACACACACACACACACACACACACACACACACACACACACACACACACACACACACACACACACACACACACACACACACACACACACACACACACACAAGATTCCCCCTTGAGCACGTATAGACCTAAAGTATTCCTCACATTCACCCGTGCAGAGACGTGCACACGCGCACACGCCTTCACATGCATCGACTACTTATACCTATGCTCTCACGCACGTCATCTTATTTTTCATTTACATGTTGGTCATAGCTTTATTTTACGAGAGCCCGCGCACATGGACGCTTTGTTTAATGAATTTGTTTGTTGTGTTTTGCTTATCGTTTTGTAGACGCGGAAGGGGAAGGGCAACAGCGAGGCGGTGCTTCGCTCCATCCACCACTACCGCCGGATGAAGAAGATGGCGGTGGATGCCAAAACGGCCACGAAGAAGAAAAAGAAGAAGCGGAAGGATGGGGGAGAGGAGGGGTGGGGGGAGGAGGGGGGCGCGGGCCGCGGGCCCGCTGCCTCCCTCGCGAAATCGGCCTCTCTGCAGCTTCGGAGCGGAGAGGGGCGCGGGGGCAGTCGGGAGGGGGGCCTGCGGGGCAGCGTCGACTTGCCGGCTGCGGGGCAAGGCGTGAAGCGACGTCCCGCCCGACGCGCTGCCAAGGCTCGCGCCCCCGCCGCCTAGTAAACCCTACTTGTCTCACTAGCGTATTTGATGTAGGGTTTAGTACGATCTCCCCGCGCCACCCAAAAACAACGCGAGTGGGCGCGGGGCGCATTATTTAATGGACTGCCATAGCAACGATGCTGCCATAGACTTCATGTGTCATGTGCACGATATAAACTTAGTAGCCAATATTTTCTTGAAATTATCGTTGCAGTTGGCCCGACGGTGTGGCTCAAGGGTGGATCGATTGCATTGCTTGGGAATGAGTGGCACAACCGAAGGAACTAACATCCTATCTACTCCACTCTCAATCAAATGGTCGGAAACCCGACCCACCCATAGTCTTCAACAATAGAACAAGCTTTGAATGATGAAAATAGCGCTTTTACGGCCAATTGTGTAAAATGCAAAGCGAAAATGTCGCTAAATCTCCAAATCTTCGCCCGCTCATAGCGCTCCGGGGTGCCATCTTGCCAAGGCTAACATGCATTCACGGTCGCAAGCAAGCCAGCCCAGGCTTATATTCGGAGAGACAAGACGTGCCGGAGGGGGAGGGGGGAGGCCAGGTAGATCCACCCATCCACGTCAAATGTTTCCTTGACGCTCCCGTTTACGCGCGAAAAAACATGATATGCCCCTTATGGCCCCCAACCGTGCCATGCCATGCACGGCTATAGGGCTACCAGCGCCCACCACGAGGAGGTGGGTGTGAGTGCAGACGGGCATGCGAGCACACCTCCGTCCAGGGCCGCCGCCGCTGCACCGCCGGCGGGCGCCATGGTCAGGCTATGGATCCACTGACCGGGGTGAGCTCAGCTCCGTTGGGATGAGGTGGATGGCCTTGGTTCCACTAGTTGGTCGCTCATGGGGTGGCCGGGCGCAGAGCTAAGACGGTCGGATCGCGTGCTTGAGGGAAGCGCCCGACCTATCCCGGGTGTGTGTCCCTCCGTAGTACTCTTGTAGTACTTCGGAATTTACTGCGGTGATAAGTGACGGTAGGATACGGTTTTTCAGAGCAAACATGCTTGTGCCACCCTCACCCACCCCATGCGTAGTACACGTCGGGCATTGACCTTTCAAAATATTAGGAATGAAGAATTGCCGAACGAGGCTTGCCCTCGAGTTGTCCGGATGTCGGTGGTAAGTCTACATACGCGATTTCATGTGTTCCTCCCACAACGGCCTACCTTGAAGCTCCCCTCCGTCACTAATGCATCACATTTACACGATATTTGGTATAGAAATTTGACAACCGAATTCTACCCCCTCTCTCAACGCATGAGCCCTCTTACCAACTTAGAGAGCGGGCATGGAGACGACAGTCGTCATATGCCGCGACATGTTGTAATTCAATCTCAAATTGAAATTGTTTGCAACATGTACCGTATGTGCCGGTTTACAACAAGTACCGTATGCGCCGGTTGCTGTCTATGGGCCCTCCCAACTATGCCATACAGGAAACTAACAAGTCAAGGCTAGACCGCTAACCACATATATCTAACCTCTCCAAGGGTGATCGGGGGTTTTACTCCCCCCCGGGGAGTGTGCGATGCGGGGTGATGGCTGCGTGCAATTAGGGGCGTGCGTAGGTGCATTGTGTGGAGGCGCGGCGAGAGGTCGTGCGGGATTTGATGCGGTATACAAGTAGGAGATGATGTAGCCATTGGACAGTGTGCGTGTGGAGTTGTGCAAGGATGCGAGACGTGTCGAGTCGTGTTTTGGAGATGAGTTTGTTCGGGGGGTTTGTGCGGAGTGTGAGTACAAAGGTGAGACTTGCGATGGTGGATGAGTGCGGGGTACCCGTGCGGCTCATGACGATGGGGAGGATGTTTACATCGGTACCTAGCCAGTGGCTGCGGATGGCATTCGCGAGGGGTGTGTATATGGCACGAATCAAGTGGGCTGTTTGGGAGAGGTTGTGGTCCGTGCAATATTTCCATTCTCCTATTTGAATCTTTTTAATGGATGAGTATCGGCAGCGACCGTTTTTGTGACCGACGAATCCAGGTTCGAGGAGGCGGATAAAGTCGGGTTCAATATCAATTTCATAAAATGCAAGCTTCAAGTTTGGAAGGGCCGCGAGAGAAATGGTGGTTGACTAGCGAGATTTTTTGGGCTGCGCCGTACTTTGAGGAGCGTCCCCATGTTTCACGTCGCATGAGCGAGTACGTGCTCTCGGTAGTATCATAGCACGACATTAGTGTGTTCCCATACTTTTTGAGAACTCGAAGGGCGGGTTTCAACTACAGCTTGTTGATAAATTGAATGGCACAATTTGAACGCAAGGATATCCAAATGATAGGGAATAGGTATGCTTCTCGTGACCACGGTCGTTGGCAGTGCAGTGCAATAACCACGGGAATTGCGGACTTGTCTCGGCCGTCGTTGGCGGGCGACCGAACTCAAGAGCGAAGCTAGGCACGGGCTTTCGGACAGTCTCCTCGAAAAAGAAGAAATTGTGGAAGGAGAGAGGGCGTGATGAAGTGGCCGAATTGCCGAGCATATTTTCTAAATTAATTCGCAAGCTACTTTAGTTCCGCGGTGCGTGTCGGTTTAAGTACATGCGTCATTTGGGGGCTACGTGAAAATCGATCAACCTTGAAAACCCCTCCCCCCCTCTGTCACCGCTCCGCAGCAGGCGCAGCAGCGGGCTGAAGAGGCGGGTCACCGGGGACGCTGTTCCCCGCCTGCTGCTGCACACACCGCCGCGCAAGCATTTCTTGACGCCGTTCCTCCACCAACTGCTGCTTTCGGCTATGCGCGACAGCACGTAGGTCGCTGAATCGCCGCTGCGTACGCAAAAACAGGGACAGTCGCAATCTGTGACACACCCGTCTTCCCTGGCCGTCCAATCTGCCCAACCATAAACACCATGCCGTGCATTCCCACAGCCACCGGTTAAGAGCAGTCGCACACAACCACACACACACACACACACACATCCGTGCAGACACAATTACACCCATACACACCCATACACACGCACACACACAAACACGCCTCGCTCACACGCACGCTCGCGCTCACACATGAAAGCTCCGCATTATTGAAGGCAAATGAGCGGAAAGGCAGAATGATACTCACCCCGCGGTTATTCGTCTCCCATACCGTCTGCCCCGTGTAGTTGGCCACATAGACGCCCGCCAGCAGCGTCCTGCATACGCCGGGCAGAGAGGTCCTTTGAGTAGGCCGCAGGGACGCGGAAGGGCGGGGAGCGGAAAGGGGTAGGGAGAGGGGAAGGGGGGAAATCACACCCCAGCAGCGCCCCGTGCACTGAAAGGTTCTGTGGCGTCAATCCCCTTCTCAATTGTCGGAAGAAGCCATCTGCGTAGCGGCCTACAATGCAGGCATCACATGAAATCAGGGCAGAGACAGGTGCAGCTTGGTGTGTGTGGAGGGGAGAGGGGGGTTTTCATCATATGCGTGTCACTTCGTGTCTGAGTGTGAGTGTGTGTACCTATACACGTTTGCGAAGAAGGGAGTGTGTTCGCTCTGCGTGTGTGCGTGGATGACTGTGTGTAAATGGATGAGCGTGTGTGTTGATTGCCTTGCCTGTCTATGCTGGTGGGTGAAGATACTTGCCTACAAAAATGATACCTGAACTATGGCATAGTCTAGTTTGTGTGCGTGCGCGTGTGTGTGTGTGTGTGTGTGTGTGTGGGTGTGTGTGTGTGTGTGTGTGTGCGTAAGCCTGTGTGTGTGTGCGTGTGTGTGTGTGCGTAAGTCTGTGTGTGCGTGTGTGTGTGTGTGTGTGTGTGTGAGAGAGAGAGAGAGAATGCACTTGTGACACACTGTGGGTTCTCCCTGTACGTTGTGATCTTGCCTCCTGAGCGAGTGTAAGCCTGTTGATGCGTGCGTGTGTGTGTGTGTGTGTGTGTGTGTGTGTGTGTGTGTGTGTGTGCGAGAGAGAGAGAGAGAGAGAGAGAGAGAGAGAGAGAGAGAGAGAATGCATTTGTGACACACTGTGGGTTCTCCCTGTACGTTGTGATCTTGCCTCCTGAGCGAGTGTAAGCCTGTTAGTGCGTGTGTGTGTGTGTGTGTGTGTGTGTGTGTGTGTGTGTGTGCGAGAGAGAGTGAGAGAGAGAGAGAGAGAGAGAGAGAGAGAGAGAGAGAGAGAGAGAGAGAATGCATTTGTGACACACTGTGGGTTCTCCCTGTGCGTTGTGATCTTGCCTCCTGAGCGAGTGTAAGCCTGTTAGTGCGT
>JAPMLY010003680.1:0-15860 GCA_026401115.1 Tetraselmis chui | reverse complement strand
GCTAAAGTACAGCTAAACCCTAGAAACCCTACATGGTAAACACCCGCCCTAGGCGAAAGGCCCTATTTCACTAGTAACGGACTTTATGGGAAGAGTGTATATATTTACACGAAAGTCCGGACAGGATTTCGCACCTTCACAAGTAAAAAATGTAACCATACGTCGATTATGTTGACAAATCTCCTGAAAGCATAGGCAATGCTCTGGCGCTCAAGGTGGCATGCGCCGACAACTACGGGGGGCGAATTCGAGCACTGCCGGGCTTGTGTACTTGTATACCCGTGCGGCACGCTCTTTCAAACAGTCGCGGTGCTGGTTAGACGAAAAAAGTAACGGGCGCACAACGCCGCAATGTGAATGCTTATGCGACGGTCGCACAAATACAATGCATAGGCGACGGAGGGAAGAGGTGTTGGGCAGACGGTCATGAATCAAAATATTATCGTGCGAGGCAAATCCTAAAAAAACTTACACGTATAATGTCGCAGCATTGTCGCCACTTCATATATCATTTTACCTCATTTCGTAAAATGAAGTCGTGCAGAGCAACAATTAATTTTCAAATTTAGTCACAATTTTTTTGAATGGAGCGCGCGTGAGTGTGTGTGCGCGCGTGTGTGCGTGCGCGCGCGGGCGTGTGTGTGTGTGTGTGTGCATGTGTGTGTGTTCGCTTGGGGGAGGAGGGGTTTCCACCTGACGACACAGTTCCACGGAAAAGAGGGGGAGGCCGAGGTGGATGTCCATAGGGATCCACCCGGAGTCGTCCGCAGTCCGCAGCAGTCTGACGTAGCCCAGAGCGTGTGAGAGGCCTAAATCTGACACAAGCTGGGGGAAAGCAGGGGACTGCGTCAGAGGGTGTCTCCAATGTTTCACGACATGTAATCCTACGCGTACTATTCAAGCGATCATAACTTACTTGCAAACGGTCCGAACATTTTAAAACAGGTACCGTTGGACGCATTTTTTCGAATGCGCGTCGAACGCAACTATTCCCGGGTTCAAAGATCCCCAAACACATTTTCTGTGAATTATTGTAATGTCCGCATTATTCCGGCAAAGATGAGCCGCACTGCCAAGCAACACCCGTCGAATTCGGCTCACCTCATCATGTGGCTTGTGCGGGGTTTGTCGATATATGTTTACCAATTCTTCATTTCCACTGATTTCCGAGCCCAATGCCCGACGTTTGCCACGCGTGGGGCGGTTGTGGTTGGCACAAGCACATACCCAAGCATTCCAACACCACCGTCAACGTGATGCGTCCCTGCCGGCCAAGTTGGACCTCGCCCCTCCCCAAAGCCAATCGCCTTCGCATGCTTACAACGCGCATTCTTTACCCAAAACTGCGTCATGTGCGTTTTTGCTCGATTGTTTTACAAAAACATCACCCGTGCTTGCGGCGTGAACTTCAATGCTCTTTTCACACACCCGCAAACCAAACCTCGCGCATTGAACACGGCACCCACGCATGTAAACCCCCTCCAAAAATTCCCCAAAAATACGGTTATATGGAACACGGAGTAATATGCAGCTTGGTATGAGCGCTTGGGCAATGCTCAAGAGTGGCGCTCAGAACGACGTGTGTAGTTCATATGATTTCCAAGGAATTTATGGGCTTAATTCGACAAACTCCACCGACAACACCCGCTTTAAACCGAGGTCTAACCACCCCGAATGACGGCTTACTGCTTGCTTCCCGGCTCTCCTACAATTGGGTGGTACTTGGGTGTCGTCGTGCTTGACGTGGAGGGAGGGGAGCGTGTTCTTGACTAGCTTATGCTTAACGTATTGCATATCCAGACTTTTGTGGAGGAGTGTAGTTGCTTTTTGAAAAGGACAGTAATAATAAACCTTCACCTTCTTTGCTTCGTACGATCCGCTCAATGCTACAATATATTGTAAATAATGAGCACACTTTTTGATAATGAGACCACGTCCGAGCGAGAGAGGTGCTGGACGTTTCACGAGTACAGTAAATAAAGTAGTGTATTACGTATGACACCTTAGAGGCACAATACCAAAATATGTCCGGTGAAGTGCCAGGTCTCGCGCTAGGATGCGAATACAATATTGGTAGCGATATATTATATATCGCGGTCGCTGAGGCAACGCCGAGCCGCGGGGAAATGGCGATGACGCTTCGTCGCACGAGCAAATGCAGCACGGCGGCACGAATAAAGCTGCCAACAGGTCTTTAAACTGGGCGGTGGGTCCTCGACATCCGACATCGCCCAACACTGTGATCTGGCTGTATCGTCAGGGCACCCTTAAATTCTGAACCACCCTCAAGCTGCTGTGATTCCTGTTTTTGTGCGGTGAGCCTGGTGGCAACGCCGAGTGGCGCCTCGGGAGGTGAAGTACAGCCTCGGGACGTGAGATCGGGCGGCAGCGCAAGCGGCGCCGCAACACCAGCGGAAAAACACGGAACACGCCTGAAACGAAGATTGCGCGTTTCTACCGCGAAACGAACATCGATATGGCCACCATGGTGGCTGCCTCAGCGCATCCGATGTCGTCTCCAATGGCCTGGCCAGGCCCGCCGCCGAAGGTGGTCAGTTCAACAGCGCTTCAGCAACGGCAGACGTCCGCGCACATGTCCGTTCCTGAGTCGTTCTTCACACTGGACCTGCTTGCCGCGGGAAGCCCCACGAACACGAATATCCAATTCTTTCTACAGCGCTGCTGCGTTCCCGGAGACAAACAGTACGGCGAGCTTTGGATGCGCATTTCCGGGCTTTGCTTTTACAAGCTGTGGGAACGGCGTGTTATGGCGCGAGTTCAGGTGGCTGATCTAGCCCTGGCGACTCTACAGTTCTCGTGCGAATTACGTGGCGACCGTGACTGCCCACTACTCCAAATAAATGGCCCTCTACTCATGTCGCGAATTATCCGAATGCATGAGGACGACAGCGCTAAGCTAAACCGCTTCGTATGCCTTGGTCGCGTGAGGTACACGCCGCCGCCGGAAGTACTGGAGCTACTGCCAGTCGTGACCCTCCCGGACTCATTCACTCCGCAGCAGCTCGTCGCTCCGCCCAACGCGCGCGTTTCAACCCCGTCCCTTGCTCCACGTCACAAAGGACGCCCCTCATTGAAGCCCAGGCTCACACTGGCAGCTTCTTCTCAATTTAACACGCCGATAGCGCCCAAATCGACTCGGCAACACCGCAGCGGTTGAAGAGTGCGCCGACTCGTCCGTTGGCGCTCTTTTCCTCACTTCTTTTCATTTAAATTCTTTTCCTCTATCCGCCATGTTAAAACATCAGGCTGATTCCCTAGTTCCTACGCCAGTTCTGGCTATGAGCTACCAAACTATATATCATCCGCTCTTCTACAAGTGCCTCGGCCTTTCCATTCCTGAGGGTCTTTCTCCTTTAGCCCCCCCTACCCCCAAGCCCCCCCCCCCTGAATTATATCGCACACTGCGGCGATCACGGGTCTATTGCTAATGCCTAGTAGCTACTCTCTGGGCGAGTGTCCGGCCTCTTCAGTACGTACCCCTCATCGAGGCCCACTGAATCTCTAGCTGCAGCTTGAGTGGGGATACCCCGCCTCGCTTGTGCAGTGCAGGATCAAAGACATCAAAGTCGGCTGCCTGTAGACCAGACGACCGGGGGCAGCAACACCATCCATGTTTCACAATTCCGTGTGGAGAACCCTCTGGAACCCCCAATTCAATGTAGCATGTAAATGGTTATCATAGGTGTAAATATTGATAAGCTATGAACATATTATGCTGTCTAAGCGATTGCTGTAACTTGTGGGGCAGCGAGGGAGTGCATGAGGGTTGTGTCTATCATACCTGCAGCGCGTCCAGGAAAAGTCGGCAAGGGATGGCCCCGAGCATGAGCGGCCGTGCCTCCGCAGGCATAGCGGCGCAGAGCGCGCGAGCTTCGTCAAGGTGAGCCTTTGCAGCACCCGCAATTGAGAGTGTGGCATCCTGCACAAGTTCCGTCACACAACACCCAGCGTCACTCCATGCCCTCACAATCATCACAGCACCAGTCTTTTAGTCACATGCGATGTGCATGCCCGCCGCACCTTGAGCGCATCGCTGCTATTTCCTGCATAAAGGTCCTCCTGGCTGAACTGAGCATGGATGGGATTGAGTGGGGTCAGTTATTCGATTAGTGTGAATTAAGCAAGGCGCATTGGAACAGCAGATTTCACCTTATGCTTTGCGAGAAGCTCCACCGGGTAGTAACACCGTCTGGCCTGGGCATGGTGTGGCATCCCGCGCAGAAGCGTAGCCAGGCCCACCGCCTTTCCGAGATGACTGGCAGCATGGTCTGCGTTTTTGTCCTTAATGCCCGCCGCCTCCAGCTGAAGGTAGAGGAGGGCAGACTGTGTGCTCTCTGCATACGCCTCTAGATCAGCAAGCGTGTTGGGTGGCCCCGTCTCCACCAGGTCCTCCTCCCTTGCTGTGATCACCCGCTGAAGCCAGTAACGACTCAGCGGCCGTGCGCTGGCCACAAACTCTAACGCCTGCACCACAGGATGCTTCGGTGTAGCCTCCGTGCTGCTGAAAATCGCCTTGACGGCCTCCCTCCACCACAACATGCGCATCTACGCCCCAGCATTGGCAGTGGATCAGAGGCTGTCCGGCTCCCTCTCGAGTAACAGCCCAACACTATCAAAGGACACCACTGCCACCCGTCCTACACTGCCCACCTGTTGTATTTGTGACTCCTTTGATGCGTCCGCCACGAGTGCAGTCTCGACGTTGAATGCACGAAGACATAGGGTGGCCGCCTGCATTCACGATCGCGCGTGCTCAATTCGAAGTGGAAGTTATGATGGGTGGTGGAGTAGCTCAGTGGCCGGGTGTCGTCGGTGGCCGCACCTGAGTGTCCTTAGGTAGCTTCAGAACCCACAGGTAGTTGTCGTGATCAAAGCGTTGCACCTATGCACGACATTTCCATTCAGCCTCTGAAACGTTTCCACTTGATTGTGTCTCCACACCTACCAACCAATTCCAGTTCGTGCGGGTCGCTGCTTTGGCGCAGCCGAGAGCTGTCTCGCGGCCTCACCTGCTCTCGACAGTATTTGAACGCATCCTTTACGTTCGATTGCTCCGTAGCGAACATAGCACCCTGATGTTGCCCCGAGAAAGGCCTGCACGTCGCCAGCACCGGGCGTCTGGCCCCCAGTGCGGCAACTCGTTTTACTGCCCCTAGAACCCGGAGCGCCATATTTATGCCGTCGAAACGTCGCTACGGGGTAAAGGAACGAAACTGATAACGAAAGACGGTGGTGTGCCTTGCCGCCGCCCGTAGCCCTTTCTGCTGACTTTCGGCCGTCACAGGGATATTTTCTTAACAGCAGCACAGAGGAGTTGCTCAGCATCAACAAAAAGTAGCACAGCCTTGCTACCAGTACGGAAGTCGGGGCGGCGTGGTCGAGAGGAGCGATATAGCCAACCCTCCCCCAGCTTCAGGGACTTCGTTTCCGGTGCCCATCAACTACCTAAAGTAAGTCATGTTGACAATCATCACCGACAATCAGTGTAAAGAATTATGCCATTATTCTGGCACCCGTACGCAAGTAAAGATGGAGTATCTTAAATTATTATTTAAAAATGTATAGGTACCAGGTAGAAGCAGATTGGCGTTACTGGTACGGCCGGTATCAATGATGTACTGTTTCTCAGTTGCTGTTTATTCACCGATGACATGAGAATATGCTTCATATCAGCTCGTCATATCGTGATACACGTGAAATAATAAACAAGGCGGAATTCAATGGTAGATTGAATAAGAATAGCAGCAGAAGGTGAGCAGTGTAGCAAGAATTATTCGTTATTATTGTTATCTCGCATTATTCAAATATCAAAGCGGATGGCTCCCCGCGCCCGCGCCGGGAGTGCCGCCTTAAAAGAACAGGCAGTTTCGCCAACCAAGGACATGTGACGCTGGCAGTCAGATTTTTCCTTGTTTGGATTGTGGCCGCATGATCAATTAATCCGTATGAAGAATTTCTGGAAGCACCACAGACACGACGATGGGGAAATAGGGGGAGGGGGGGACTGAGAGGGAAAGAATCACAAGAGGTTCACGGAATCTAAGTTATGGCAATTCAGCAGAGGGGAGAAACTGCACTGTGCACATAGTCACAGACGACCTAGCAAAGGAAACACGGGGGGGGGGGGGGGGGGGGGGGGCGAGGAACTCCCTCGACAAATCTTCATTATTAAAACAAAATATGATAAATAATATAGCGATATATTATATATAGGCTTTTTCCTCTTTTCTTCTTTTTGCCTGGTGGCCTCCGCTGCTTTTTCTTGTTAAATTTTAATAATATAGCGATATTGCTGAATCGATCACCCACCACGAGTTTAAAACTCCTACATCACAAGGGGATCGTACCAGGAAATCCTTGATAGTACTGGTACTGGTACCGAGACTGGCGGCGGGAATTTGGAGATGGTATTCTTGCTTGGTGGCCTCCACTGCTTTTTCTTGTAAGAAATTTTTAGAGATGGTAATCCGCACAACTATATGAGGTTAGTGGCTTGCAATAGTAAAAAAGATATTTATTTATTTAAATTCCAGATATTGTCATATAGCCGCTATGGCGCAGTCGGTAGCGCGTTGGTCTCATAACACACGATATGATATGTCCCACACGGAGTGAGGAATCCAGAGGTCCTCGGATCGAAACCGAGTGGCGGCACTTTTCGACGGATGAGATTCAAATTATTTGAAAATCTGGGCAAGTCCTAGTACATTAATTTGCTAAAATATGTGTGTATGTGTGTGGGTGTGTCTGTCTATCGGTGTGTCCACTTATCAATAGCTCGATTGGGTTTTGGTACTACAATAGTGTTTTTTTGGGGGAAAATAGATGGACGCTTAGCCCATTGGACGTCAAGAGACCTCGATACGTTGTTTTCCGCCGCTCGCGCAGGGCGGGGATCCGAACTTTTTTTGGGGGTTTCGGGTAAGTCGAATTTGTTTTTTTCAACCCCGAATGGACACGAATTTGAGTAATCGGGGGATGAGTTGAGTTGAACCCCACAATTTTTTTCATGAATTGAATAAAACCTAAAGTCACTAGGTGATGAGACTGGGTAAATACCCAGATTTTTTCGACCAGTCCGAACAAGTACTTGGGCATGCATATCTCGATACGGACGAATACCTTTCGAATTTTTTGTGAATGAATACAGAGGTATTCCCGAACTTCAGTCGGATTTCCAAGCCGGAACATGCAAGGAGTTGCTGCTGCATTATGTACTGAAAGATGATCATTTACATCGGAGGAATATGAATTAAAAAAACAATTTCTATCCCATACAACTTTGGGAGACCCTCCGTCGCACAGTGCCCGAAATTTGAGTGTGTTGACGGGTGTGCTTAAGGGGCACACCACCCTTGGGCACCGTGCTTCATCACCGGGATTAATCAGCTTATTGACCTGTAGTGGAAACAATATTAGATTGGGTTTATTTATGAGAGTGATGTTTGAAATCTACATGGCCAGTGTAGATTGCAAACACCGCTTTCAAAAACAAACACATGCGGAATGCATCATGGTTATTTCCAAAAGAAGAAAAATAATGAATGAATGATTACAATATCTATGTTCACATCAATTTCTAAAAACCAATTCAAGGCTGAACATTCTTGGAGTCCCGCTTCATTCTCCAGCTGACCCTGTCCTTCACAGCAAATCAATGAGCTTCGCACACGTGTTATTAGGGCTCCCATACATCTTACCCATTACAGGAAACGGTCGCGCAGTCGGAAAACGGTCCAGTCTGTAAGATCTAGTTCTGAAAACAAAAGTCCACAGTCCCACATTGCTGGATAAAATCCAATATCTGTCATCAGTCACACATCCAAACCCACACACAATCTCTCTCTCTCTCTCTCTCTCTCTCTCTCTCTCTCTCTCTCTCTCTCTCTCTCTCTCTCTCTCTCTCTCTCTCTCTCTCTCTCTCTCTCTCTCTCTCTCTCTCTCTCTCTCTCTCTCTCTCTCTTTCTCTCTCTCTCTCTCACACACTCCCATACACACTTACTTTGGCTTTTGCCCTCAATTAGCGGCATCACCTTGTCTAGGTCCATATACCATAGACATACAAATGAGCTATGTACATATGACTTGCAAACACACACTCACACGAACAACTATTTCATAACACTTCATTAGTTATATACACACAACGACACACGACACACATACATTACTGTCTTAATAAACATTTTTAGGTGCACACATTCACAGACACAATCCAGTTTCTCATCTCGGGCTAGTCGTCATAGCATAGCAAGCGCACACAATAGCTTGACTCACACGCTGCATGTATCGACAAAAACAAACAAAAAGATAGCCAACCACCAACAAGCTCTATAACATACAGCCACATTAAGAGCCACATAACCGACAATTAGTATGTTGTACATGCAAGCTTGAAGTTCGCTCACACCCGTCCACCTTGTGCCCCTCGGGCTGTGCAGTTAAACTTATTCGGCGCATACAATATAGACACACATGAACATAAGCCCAACACACACACACACACACACACACACACACACACACACACACACACACACACACACACACACACATACACGAGGTATCATATATTCGTTGGCACACACGCGCTCGTGCTCAACTCCATAAGAAGTATCCTGCGACGACACAGCAAAACTATATTACATGAAGACAATGATGGAATATCGAGGTACGGCTTGGCCGGCTAAGCGAAGAAGAAAGTGCCGATCAGATTTAAACATAGTGTAAAACTTCGGAATAAGTAGCTTTTTATTGCCGTGCGTTTGCGAAATAGCAGCCGAGGTTCTGCGTGTGTGCGTGTGTATATGTAGGCGTACCCATGCCTGTAAGCTAGCCCGCTTGAAAGGCGGTTATTGCAGCAAGGGTTAGCGCGAATACCACTATTGAAAATATGTAAGCTGCGATGGACGGGGCAACCACGGTAACGAGGACCGCGCGGCGGGCACTAGGAACGCGCTGCTGATCTTTGATTGCATCGCGACAATAAAACGACAATAAGCTTGACTGAGAAGGGTGGACTTTCAGGTAACGCCACTAACCTTTCTCATCACCTCGACGATGGCTTGCTGTAATTGAAGGCAGGGTAGTGTCGACAGAAACGTTGCGTCATCGTGTAGCCCACGATCGAGACGGAGGTGTCTCTGTATCGGTATTTCTGCCGGACTGTAGCCTTCACGCGCCCTTTAATGGTGCACCAGTGAGTAGCAACGCACTCCAACCAAGCCCATGCATCTAATAATAATTCGATAAAAGGCTGACCTGGATTTCGAAATCGCATGTTCCTCATCATTGTGTACTAAAAATTAAAGATCTCTTATACACCATGGCGATATTTGTTTGGTCATTGTCCAGCTTTACCACAGAATTTAGATACTAAAGAGATAGCGTCATACCTTCGTACCAATCGTGCGGTGCTTAAGTGCGTGGCATTTCAAATAAGCAATCGTGGCGCCATCGCCGTGGAGTACAATCACGCGGACGTACGGTTGGAAAGCGCGTGGGCGCGTGGCACACGCTATACTTTACGCGTCTTATCCGCGTCTTATCCGATTGAGCCGAACTTTACGCGTCTTATCCGTATTCAAGTGAGTCGATTTGCACTTCTACCATAACGGGGACCATCTAAGATAGAATATGTGCCAGCTGTACCCCGGGTTGGATAAATCCGTACATCTTGGGAATCCAATACAAACAAGTAAGTTGACGACTAGGTTTCGGGCACGGATGATCCATTAGGCTTAGGATCCGGATTGATTACAAACTCTTGCTCTTTCTTCTCGACATGAATCGAAACCTCCAAAAATGGTGAGACATTTGAAAATATTCAGATACCACTGGTATCGGTTCCACCCCCTGCGCTCGCGCTCACGCATCCCTTACCAATGGGCGGGCGCCCCCACCTACCTCACTTTCGAGGCCGGTACCGACCCCATCTCCCTTTCGCAACCCTTTCATACCGGCGTCTCGGGCAAGGTTGCCAACCGGGCGGCTAGTCTAGCTACGGTTGGGGAGTACCGTCGTGCTATGGGGGCCCTAAGCTCCAACCCCGTTGCAAGTGGTCGTGGGGTGCACGAGGAATTGTCACTGTTGCACCCACAAGACGATGACGACCTCGCGGACGTGTTGCCGGATCCCTTCTCCCTCCCTCGTATCAAACTCCATGCTTCGGAAGTTGATATTACGGAGGTCGTTGCTAGATGCCCTCGAAAGTCTAGTCCTCATGTCGATGGTTGGAGGTTTGAAACTCTTCGCGCGTTGGGTTCCCCTTGCACTATCACCGGTTTAGCCGAAGCCATCGTGAATGCAGAGGTTCCACTAGGCATTGCCTCATACCTTGCCTCCGCCAAACAAATCCCGCTAGACAAGCTTGATCCCGAACAACGACGACTGATAGTTACACGGAGGTCGTGCCGGCCCCACAAGGGGTCCGGCTGTGGTGACTAGAGAAGTGGGAAGAGAGAGATGGCGGCCGGCGAAGGCACCGGCAAGGGCCGGCCGACCGCCACTATTAGTTAGGGAATAGAGTACCGCTAATAGCATAACGCTAAGTACTAGGATGACAAATAGCTACCTTGTACATAAGCACTAGGCAACGGGATGCTAGTGCTAACACCCCCCCCTCAAGGTAGCCGAGGTCTTGACGTCGTCCTAGCTTGCGTCGAGGAAGGTGCCATCTTGGTCGAAGGTGTAGTGGTTGTAGCGGGTGTCTCGGGCCGGGTAGGTGTAGCGACATGCGCTCACACGAATGTGCCGCTACCAGCGAGTTGCCGATATGAAGCGGTTCCAAATGTACTGCGGAATGTACTATTCTGACATGGAGCGGGAAAAACTGTCCACGGGCGAATTAGCCGACGCATGAGGGCGACCGGCGAGGAAGAAGCAAAGCCAACAGGGTTGTAAGGAGCATGTAGACACGCAAAGGGATAGACGGGCGCTGCTCGTGTTGACTCCCCCCTTTCGCCGTGGTAATAGTAAGCTCCCCACTAAATTAGGTGAGCGTTGCGGCGTTGCCTCGGGAAAAAACAATAAGAGTACTCATTAAAGTACGCACGGGCCGAATTTTCGCGGGTCGGTTTTAAACAACCATATCCGGTCGAGAGCATCGGTAGGCTGAAGGCTAGGTGAGACTGAAAACTGGGTGGGGTGAGCGTGGCGCCGGGCGCTTTACACACGCTCTTCTCCCGTTGGATATGGTAGGACAGTCGCGGACAACCAACTCGAAGGCGAAGCGTGGTGTCGGTGGGACGATGAACTACTAGCGTTGCGCCGAGCGCTTTACACACGCTTTACTCTTTTTTACGTGGGAGTAGGTAGGACTAGCGTGGCGCCGAGCGCTTTACACACGCTCTTCTCTAGTGTAACTTGGTGGAGGGCCCATAACTTGTTAGAGTTGGGAACAAATAGTTACACGGAGGTCGTGCCGGCCCCACAAGGGGGCCGGCTGTGGTGACTAGAGAAGTGGGAAGAGAGAGATGGCGGCCGGCGAAGGCACCGGCAAGGGCCGGCCGACTGCCACTAATAGGGAATAGAGTACCGCTAATAGCATAACACTAAGTACTAGGATGACAAATAGCTACCTTGTACATAAGCACTAGGCAACGGGATGCTAGAGCTAACAGTTTCCCCACCCACTTTCCATGTCCGTGCTCTTCTTGTTCTTCTTGTAACCATTTTCTAAAAAGATGGACATGCACTCATTGGGATTGGGATTTGGATACGTCTTTGACTATTGCGCATCGCTACGATTGGTACAGGAGCATTATTTCTGTGCTTACAAAAGTACAAAGTGAGACACACAGGGTGTGTGTGCATAATTACAAAAAAATACATAATGAGATAAGAAAGTGTTTGTGTATGTGTGTGATGTGTGTGTGTGTGTGTGTGTGTGTGTATGTGTGTGATTTGTGTGTGTGTGTGTGATGTGTGCGTGCGTGTGTGTAAAGGCTAGGGATCAACCATCGATGCATCGTCGATAGTATCATCATCATATGGTGATAGTGCCATCGATGTGATAGGTTGCGACATCGACATCGACACGATGGCAGTAGCGCTCGCATCAATGCCATCAATTATCAAAACAATCGTAAAATATTGATTATCTAAGCCCGATGTATCGATATATCGTCCCAAATATCGATACATCGGCGATAATATCGGCTTAAATTGCCATCGATGTCAGCATCTCAAACTATCAACGCCATCAACATCGACAATCCAAGATATCAATACCATCAACATCGACGTTGCAAAATATCATTACCATCAACATCGACAAAATTCACTTGATCCCTAGCCTTTGTGTGTGTGTGTGTGTGTGTGTGTGTGTGTGTGTGTGTGTGTGTGTGTGTGTGTGTGTGTGTGCGTGTGTGTGTGTGTGCGTGTGTGTGTGTTTGTGTGTCCGAGTCCGTGTCTGTGTCCGTGTGTGAAAAATAAGTATCACGACTATGGGCCTCCATGGAATAGTGAGAGACATAAAGTTTGTGCATATAAAATACACAGAAAAATGCTTACAAAAATGCAAAGAACGACAGGTAAAAAGAACTACGGGCCACTCGTATACTAAGGCTAGGGGTCGATGGTATCTGCGATATTTTTCAAGTGCATTTCGCTGCGATTTTGGGTATATTTCGCATTCGGGGTCTCCGAAAGCACCACGAAATACGTCGATATAGTCCGGATGATATCATCGATCCCTAGCCTTATCGTATACATGTATTCGCATGTCATCGACGATGACTGTACCTTATCATTTACCTGTCAGAATTACGATAATCTATCCAATCATTAAAAGGTGGGCGTCGCTTTTGCGGCATGTCGCGACTCCTTAAATGTTAAAAGATTTAAGCCACATGGCCTACGAAATTATCAACAAACACACATAAAGTGCACGAAGTGCCGTTAAACGCCTTCTTTTGTCGCCAATAACATAATCAAGGCTTGGGTAGGGGAGTTTTGGGAAAGTTCATGCACGCAGGGAGCCTCGGAAGCACGTTAGCACACGGGTTACTTGGTTGGGGCATCTTCAAATTGGCTGGCACCCAATCAATGTGATTCGCTTTCGGTCAAATTGACATCATACCTACTAAATGCCTTCTTGCCCATGCGTCAACGCCGAATGCCTTCACTCGTCCGACGGCCGTCCGATATTTTGATAGTGCGTCCGATAAACGGAGAAGAGCCGTCGTTCGATGAGCCCTTGGGGTCCGGACGCTTTTCGCTTGCAATATTGTAAATTGCTAGGTTAACTCAAGTGGCTAGACAACGTGCTACGTAATTAAAATGTACAACATAAAGAGTATGTTTATCCGAGATACATGCCGCAACCCGTTGGCTCCCTTCCTCACGGCGCCCAAGCTTCCCACCGAAGACACCGACCTCGGCTCAGCTCTGGAGTATGCCCATGGCCGGGGGCTCCAATCACCCAGGGTCCTCGCCGCTCCCATGTCAACCACTAATATGGGACGGGCCGTTGACCTCTCGGCCCGTATGGTCGACTCATACCTCCTCACACGCTAGTATTCCACCCCCCCCCCCGAACTTGCTAGTTTTTGGATACATGGAGTTTTTCTGTCCGAATCGACGGACCCCTCAGACTCGTTGCTTTCCGTGTGCTCGGTCGTTTGTCGCTGGCCACTCGACAGCGCGAATAAGATCGACGACCTCACTACCCGCTCGAACAACATACTCGGTCGGGAACTCGCATACCACACGCGATGGATGGCCTCGACCGTTCGCACACACAGCCCCACGACGCCTCTGCACTCCGACTTCACCCCACTCTCTCAAGACCTCACTACTGGCTACTAGGAAGTCCGCCTTGACATATCCACCTCTTGCTCGGCAGTGGGTATGTTATATCAACTAGCTTCATCGGCCATTCCGATCGGGCGGTCCCGCCCCACCTCGCGCTACCGCCCACCCCCCCCCCCCCTTCAGGATACTCGGACACATAAAAATTTTCATTGTATTCGACATGCGACGGCCCTAAAACAATCAGGCCGTCGCATCAAACTCAGCTCCCCCTCTTCTTAACTCTCAATGGCCTAGACGCGATTTGCATGGTCCAAAATCTCCTCACTGACCGCCTTGCAGCAGAGCTCACTGCCGCCTAGAGCGGCTCGTCGCCGACCCGTACCTCCCATATAGAAGACCTCCCGGAGTTCCTCCTGCAGTTCGCGGACGCCCTCCAACCAGTCGACGAGCCCACCCCGATCGAGAATGACCCCCCTATTTTTGGGCAAATGTCCTCCACATGCCCAATAACCCCATTCATTCACTACAGTCCGGCCATATACGCATACACATTCCTCCAAATACCTATCACACAACAATACCACCACCCACCAAATTCATAGCATCACCGTCACACCCCCCTAGTCACATGCCATGTCCCATGCACCTCTTGGGCTGCCACATGCCTCACCACACTCCTCACCCAGTCACAATAATCACTTTCCCACCCCTCCATTGACGTTGACGGCGTCATCCCCCCTTCACAGTGGCTATGCACACTCCTCCATTAGACATCAAGCGAATATAGGGGCCCCCACTCACACTCACACAACTCACCCCCCTCACCTTCGACCTCACTTATCACACTTCCCTCCAAAGATTCCCCGACGGCTCCTATTACCGCTCCCACCCCCCCCTCCACCCTCATCCACACCAACATCCAAATCTCCCTCACCACAGCAATGTCATGCATTCTCATCTTTACCAACGGCACAGCCACCATCCCACTCAAACAAACCTTCCTTCACCGCAGTTCACACATACACGCCACATGCATACTCAAAATCAACCCACACCACTACCTCACCTTTGGTAGGGCCCGACTCTCGGATCCAGTCTTCACCATCTCACCATCACCACAACCCGTCAACATTTCCATACACAAAACCCTATTCCGAAACCCTCCCAACCCTCATGGACCCGACACCTACTTGACGTCAACACTATCACCAAGTGGTAGCTTGAGTCCTCCGACAGCTCGATGATGGACACCGATGATGACACCCACTTCGACCTCGACCCCCTTCCCGACATTCAACTCTCCTTCGCATACTCAAATCCTAATCCCACCGTGCATCCTACCCTAAACCCCTCCCAGAAACGCCGCTCCACCTCCCCGGAACCATCAGCCGCCCTCACTACCACGACCACCCCCTCATCTTTCTCTCCCGAACCACGCCTCACCACCACCAACCCCTCTCCCCTCCCCACCATCACCAAAGACCCCGATGGACCCATGGGCTCTTCCGCCACCCCACTCACACACACAACCTCCGAACCGCCCCGCAAAAGAACCTCCCCAGCCACCTCCAACCCTTCCCCCCCCACAAGTTACCGACTCCACCACCACATCACCCCACTTTCCCAACCAACCACTTTCCACCCCCACCCTCCTCATAAAAAACCACACGGACACCTCACACAAGCCCCACCCCCTACTGACCCCGCCCTCAAATGTGCCCCCCCGATTGGCGTCACCAAACCCGCCGATTCAAACCTCGAATACGGCCTCCCCACCCTTATTGTAACCTCGATATATTTGCTGTGCCTTCCTTCCAATAGGGACGATAACAAAAACTTGCCAACATATACTCCATAGCAACCTCCATCGCCAAACTCCACTCCTCTCCCTACGCCTCATACACTATCATAAAAAACAATGAAGTAGAACCCACCACCACCATGGGGTCTTCCCCAGCCAGTGGACTCACATTTTCCAACAGGGGTACACCCACACAACCGGGCACACCCCACCACCCATTACTTATCATCATATGGCAACACGCACAATTTGGCCTCTTACACATCACCAACACCTCTCCCAC
>JAPMLY010003679.1:0-14676 GCA_026401115.1 Tetraselmis chui | reverse complement strand
CTCACACCTTTTGGCAGCCCTTCACCCTCATCAAACCTCCCCCTCACCCACACAAACACACCCCTCTCCAACCCCCTTACCCATACCCACCCCCACTCCACCCCTCCCCCCACCCCCCCCCCCCCAATCTACCTGCCCTACCCCCCACCCACCACCACACCACACCCCCTCACCTGACACACCCTACCACCTCCAACACTCCCACACCGAGCAACAACACTCCCCCCCAAACCAACCCCCCCCTCAAGCCATGCCCGCACCCCACACCAATCCTCCCCCATCACCTTCCACAACCCCTACACCTCATCAACCTTAATACCAGGGGACTCCACACATCTATCATGGATGTGGAGCACCTAGCCGCCACTCACAGCCCAGATATCCTCATCCTCACCGAAACCACCCACACCACTCACAAATCACGCTGGCGAGTCGCCCTTCCCCAATACCTCCTCAAAAGCTCACGTCCTCGCTACTCAGCTGTGCCATTACCCTCCGCAGGTGTTCTGTTTGCGGTCCGCAGAGAATCATTCAGCACCGCAACCGTCCTCACCCCTCCTTCCCACCTAATCCCACACATCGCAGGACTTAAACTCGTGCCCCACTCAGGTGACCCTTACCTCCTTCTCGGGGTCTACATGCCACAACTCCACAGCACTCAGCTCACCCGCCTATACGCGGAGGTCGCGGCATGGGGCCTCAGACTCACGGACGACTACCCAACACACCGTGTCCTCTGGGGAGGCGACTTCCAAACGACCACCACACCAGGTCAGGGCAACCCCGCCCTCACCACCCTCCTCAAACACCACCTTCGACCGCTCCACCCCCCCCTCCCCACCTTCCCCCGCAGCGACGGATGCCTCGACCACTGGCTCACTCCACCCCCCTCCCCCTTAAGCCTCAACCCTCCGGCATGCTCAACATTTACCTCTCCATCACACTTCTCCGACCACTCGGCGATTCACCTCGTCATTCCTGCCCCCTCCTCCCTAATCGCTCGACCACCCGCGGCCCACGACACACCACGCCCTCACCACACCACCCGCAAATTCTCCTTTAAACTCCCCCTCCAGCCACATCACATTACATCCTACCAACGTAGCACACCCCATCTTCTCAACAGCACAGCCTCCCTCCACGCGGAAATCATAAATACCCCCCCTTGCCAGGCCACTCCCGACACCCTCGACACCCTAGCATCCAAATTCACCACACTACTCTCCCAACACATGGACCACGCAGCCACTATCTGGCCCCTCCTTCCCCCGAAAAAACCCCGCCCCACTACTTCATCCGTTAACCCTACCTGGCTATCTAAAAAGACGCGTAAACTCATACGCACACTCCGTCGCTGTAGTACCAACAAAGGCCCCCTTCCCCTCGCCCAAACCCTCCTGCAAACCTCCGACTACCTTTCCCCTACCGAAATCAGTCAAAGATGCCAGGCACGCATCCGCCTTCTCCTCAGAACCACCACCACGGATATACTACAAAAAATTAAAAACCGCACCAATACTGCCTATGACGCCTCCCCGAAATCCTCCCACCGCGGATTGAAAATTAAAAGTGGCCTCCTCCCGGCGACCACCGCAACCACTACACTACACCGCATTACCAAGCCCGATGCGACCGTGGCGTCCTCCCCCTCGACCGTCATTGACGCAATCCACTCCCATTTCACCACTGAACTCATGCGAGCCACCCCGCCCGACCTACCCGTACCCCCCTGGGAACACCCTGACAACCCCGACAACTACACCATCGAACCTCGCGGGGACCCTACACTCACTCTAGCCGATATGATTACCCGTGCTACATTTGATAAAACCCTCAACTCGCTAGGCACAGGCAAGGCCCCCGGCCCCGACGGTATCCCCAACGAAATTCTCAAGTTCCTACCCCCCGAGACCCGCTCTGCCCTCTACTCTCTCCTATCCCTCTTCGCCCATAACTCCTACACACCCCCCGAATGGTGCCATAGCACAACATGCCTCCTACATAAAAAAGGAGACCCCACCCTCCTCGACAACTATCGCCCCATCGCCCTCATGAATAACCTCCTTAAGCTATGGACCGCACTAATAAAAGACGCAGGCTCGAAATACGCCGAAACCCACGGCATCCTCAGCGACCAACAAGACGGCTTTCGACAACACCGCAGCATCCACGACGCCCTCTCCTCCATAATCATGGCCATGGAGGACGCGAAACTCCACAAGAAAGACATCTATGTTATGTACGCGGACTTCAAAGGCGCCTTCAACGCAGCAGACCACCGCATCATGTTCAAACACATGAGACAACTCGGTATGCCCTCCACTTTTGTAGATACATGCGAACACCTCTACGGGGTCTCATCCACGGACTACATTACCCCTTATGGTCCCACCCCCTCCATCGACATTAATAGAGGTACCCTGCAGGGCGATACCCTCTCCCCATTCCTTTTCACCCTCTTCCTTGAACCCTTTCTCCGCTGGCTCACGGTCGGCAGCCGGGGCTACCGGCCCGGGCCCCCCGCCACTAACGTTGACCCTACAGAACCCACAGCCACATACCCCGGACACGGATTCGCCGACGACCTCAGCATAGCCACGGGCTCGACCCCCAACATGGCCATCCAACTAAAGAAACTCTCCCTCTTCAGCGCCTACACAGGTATGACCGTCAACATCCAAAAATGTTGTATCACCGGAGCCCTTTGGCGTTTGGGTAACGCCCTCTCCCTTGCCAACACCACCCTCCTCACATCCCACCTCCAATCGCAGTTCCTAACCATCAACTCCACACCCTCGCCCATTCCCTCCATTGGCCCCTCGGACACATACCGAGTCCTCGGGGTCGAACTTAACACCTCCCTCACCTTCACCAAACACTGGCATGAACTCAAACGCACCACTACCTCCCTCATCGACGCCCTTTCCACCTCCCTACTAACCCAATCTCGCAGGATACGCGTCATCCGTGGCCTCCTACTCGGCAAACATTTTACCCTTCAACTTGGACTCTTCAGCGACTCCCAACTGGACACCCTTGAAGGTCAAATCTGCCGCGCCCTCCGCTCAGCCGTCTCCTCGGTACGCAGCCTCCCCCGCACCGCCCTTCACCGACCCACCTCCGACCTCGGCTACGGCCTCCCCTCCCTCAAAGCCCATGCCGCACAACTCACAGTCTGCCACCTCCACAAAACCCTGAACTCCCCCGGATACAGGGGCCAAATGGCCAGAGCCCACATACACAAAATCTCCACCACATACTCCCACTGGCCCATTGAATCCATAATGTCAGGCAACCTATCCTTCCCCACGCTCAGATGCCTTGTGCGTGCCCAACGTGATGCCGGCACCTTATTTCACAACATCCCTCCCCTTTCCCTCACCAACCCCATTGCCACCACTATCCGCACCCACTTCACCAGACAAGACGCAAAACTCCGTACATCACTCAGAGACAGAGCCACGCACATTACCGACCCACTCCATTACAAACAAGCCTACCGCGAATTCTCACCCCGCAAGACACACACCTCCCTCCTTCCCCGCCTTAACCCACTATGGCAAAATCACATAACCACATGGCCACAAGTCCTCCTCCGCGCCACCCCTTCCTCCTTCATCCTCAAATCCAGTCAGTCCATCTCCAAACTCACAGGGTCCGACACTTCTCTCACTATCCCAGTTCGCCTACTCGCCGCAATTCTCACCGAACCCACTGACACTATCCACAACCGCCTCCCCGTCACGAACCTCAACACCAAACAAGCCTCCCTCCCCACCACCCTACATCCCTCCTGGATTCCCCTCCTCAACCCACACCTCCCCAGACTCCCTTCTACCCTCTCCCCAGACATCCACTCCTCCCGCACCACCACTACCAACCCCACAGCCCGCATCACACACATAGACACGGAATACCTCACCCCCACAGACCACCACTTCCCCCCTTGCGACGTGACACGCATCATATCCAAACACAAAGACACAGAATACGGACAAACACAATACATGGTCGAATGGGCCCCGGAACACCTCACGGAATGGGACATCCACCTCCAACTCGACGAAGGCTTCCAACTCATCTCTTCCACCCCCACATCGGTAACCCTACCCCCCCCCTCCCCCACTGACTGCTCCATATGCCATAACCCTCTTCACTTGGAACCCACTTCCACCTGCTCCACATGCCCGCACTTTGCAATCCACTCACAATGCCGCCCAGCTCAGGGTCCTGCCACATGGCAGTGCGACTGGTGTGCTAGTGGCCAACAACACGACCTCACCCGTCTCCACGAGGTCCAATGGGCCCCATGCCTTCAACTTCACGACACCATTAGTGAGACCCCCTCCGGCCCCACCGCCCTCACAGCATTTAACTCTGGCTTTGTCCCATCCACCACACCCATCCTGCCAGAACCCGGACCTCCTCCGTGGTCACACCCCCTAATCACATTCAACCACGACCCCATTAACCCCGACCTTGACATGCTCCCTACCGGTAAATTCGCCATCCACGCACACCCATCCCTCCACGACACCACCATACTCTGCACTCCTGACGGCCGCGCAATCACCACCCTTAACGGCCCCCGCGTCCGTCATCTCTACCAACTCTTTCGCCCCGACCTCTCGCAACATACGTTCGAGGAGGAGGTATATCGCCTCCTTACTCGCCTAGGCTCTCGGTCGGAAATCCAATCCCCCACACCCACCACCACCACACGCAACAGATGGGCCACTAGAGAGGACCTCCTCTCCGCTCTACGGCACACATTCCACATCCAGACAGAACTCTACTCGGACCCCCTTAACAAATCACTCCACTCACACACCTACCACTCGCTTTACCCAGAAGACATAGTCTTCTCGTCCAGCGGCAGTAATGCTCCACACACATGGCAGGGTACCAATATCGCAAATCCCGAATACGACCACGAATGCATGCGCCGTGCCATGGAACATGCAATCACCAGCGCACATCTCACAAACACACACACCCCCAGCGCTACCATCCTCATTCTCCCCCGATGGGAACACACACCATACCGCCACTCTAAATACATCAACTCCCCCTACACACATCACCTATACACCCTCCCCAACGACGCGAACACCTTCCTACCCCCCGACCAACACACCGGCCATCCCACCCCCACCCCTTTCGGCACACGCTGGATGGTAGACATCTACCTCGTCGCTAACTCACTCGCACTCCACAACCTTCCCTCACGCACAGCCATGACCGCACTCCACAACACCCTAGAATCTATCTACGACACACACCTCCCAAACCCCATCATCAACATCCCACCGCCACACCTCACCACCCCCTACTCCCCTCACTCCGCAGGCATATACCATCTCCCCCCAAACCCCACCCACCCCCTTACCCACCCCCTACAAGAACGAACAAGACTAACATACTTCCCGACCAGAGGAATCCTTGCTTGGAACTCGCAGGACTTCGTATACACAGACGGCTCGAAAAAAGGAGGCAACTCCCCTCTTGGAGCAGCAGCTACCCACCCCGCCTCGGGCACCAACATCAGAATCCTGGTGACCTCTACCCCCCCCTCCCATACCATTAATCGAGCCGAACTAGCTGGTATCGCCATAGGCCTCCAACTAGGACATACCCACCTCCTTACTGACAGTGCGTGCTCCCTCCGCCTCATACAAGGTTACCTTAACTGCCCCTCCGCTTATAGGCACAACATCCACCGAGACACACTCCTCTCCATCACACACACCCTCAAAACCCGATGCGACGCAGGCATCCGCACACATCTAGGTAAAATTAAAGCACACAACCACTCACCCGGCAACGAACTAGCAGACACACTCGCTAACCAGGTCGCTGATGGTCACCCGCCAGATACAACATACACCACAGGCTCGGAGGTGTCCATTGGACATTGGACCTGGCCTTACACCCTCATACCACAAACCCAAGGCGAACCCATACCCCACATATACACAAACCTCAAAGCCGACGCACACACACACAGCTGCAAACACACACTTACACCCCTCTCGCAATCATCCAAACACGGCGCCCTACTCGCCCGCGCCGCGGCGGACGGTGCCGACTTCACCTTCCACAAAAAACACTCAACACTCACCAACACACAATTCACCCACAAACAAGAATTCATTTGGGGCGTCCACAACACCCGCCTCCTCACACACAATCCCACCCTGCGATGTCCCATGTGTGGCCAATTCACCAGCAACGGCCACATGGCCGGTAACTGCCCATCCATGTCTGGCCTGAGACAGGACCGACACAACAGCGCGCTACAACTCCTCATGTCTCTCCTCGAACGCCACAATGGAGGTCGATGGGAAACTATCACTGCAGACTTCGGTAACAAACCCATCAAGTCTTTCCCCCACCCCACCACCTCCTACACCCCTCTTGACTGCCATCCCCCACACCCCTCCCACATGCCTACCCGCCTTGTTGATGCTGACGAAGGTCTCTCGACCGACTCCCTAACCTCTTGTCCCGCTATACTCCCCTCCGACATCCTCCCGCCTGAGCTGCGTCCCCCGGCACATAAACCCGATTTCATACGCCTCCTCGAACCCCGCTTCGTTGGCCACAACAACGGCCGCCGTAGATACTCGTCTATCAAAAAAATTCAGATAGGGGAATGGAAATACTGCACCGACCACAACCTCTCACACACAACCCGCCTGATTAGGAACAAATACACACCCCTCGCAAACGCCATCCGCAACCATTGGCCGGGTACCGAAGTCGACATCCTACCCATAGTCATGAGCCGCACGGGCACACCGCACTCATCCACCATCGAAAGTCTCACCTCCCTACTCACCCTCCGCACCGACCCTCCGGACAAACTCATCACCAAAACTCGCCTAGACACGTCTCGCATCCTTTCCACCCTCCATACACACACCGTCCAATGGCTGCACTATCTCCTCCTCGTCTACCGCACCAAATCACGCAAGACCACTCGCCAAGCATCCGCATAAAGACCTACCTCATGCCCCTTCTTACACACCACCTTTAAAACCACTCCAGACCCTCCCCGGGGGGGAGTAAAACCCCCGACCACACTTGGAGAGGTTGGACACAGGAGGTTCACGGTCTAGCCCTGACTTGTAAGTTCCCTGTTTGACGTAGTTGGGAGGGCCCAGAGACAGCAGCCGACGCATCCGGCTTTTTGGTGAAAACCGGCGCATACGGTACATGTTGTAAACAATTTCAATTTCAATTTCAATACCGACTGATGACCCTAACGAGACAGCCGTCATATCCACACCTACACCCGATCAACATCTACGACGCGGAACGAGACATCGACTACCTTCATTCAAATTACGAGACTCCGGTGACAGCTTATTGACAGCCTTACCTCCTGATACCCTTAACTTCGTAGGCCAGCATGTGACGGACGATCACCTTCAACTGCCTTGGGCAACTATTCTCGTGGCAGAAGCTCCAGGCCTTCCGCGTGAATCCACAGAATCCGTCATGACCCTACTCCAACATGGGCCTGCAGAAACAGATATAGAAAGTAACAACAACGTAACTCCTAAAACAATGAGAGAGGCACTCAATAGCCCTAAAAATAAAGAATGGAAAGCAGCGATCAAAAAGGAATATGATGGAATACGTGAGAGGAACGTCTTTCGAGTCGTCCCTATTCCTGCCGGCAAGCGAGTTCTCAGTACTAAGTGGGACTTCACTATCAAGAAAAACAAGGACGGCTCAATTCGTAAATACAAGGCCCGATGGGTTGTCAGGGGATTCGCCCAGCGAGAAGGTGAGGATTTCGACAAAAGCAAATTGTATGCTCCTGTGGTCAGTTTCTCCTCTGTCCGCACAGCCCTGGCCATGGCGGCCCAATGGAAATGGCCCATCTATCAACTGGATGTTGTGGCAGCCTTTTTATATGCAGACATTAACGAGGAATTGTATATCAGTTTACCAGAAGGATTTAAGGAATTTGACAGCACCGGTACAGAATTATTCGGACGCCTCCAGAAGGCACTCTACGGCACCAAACAGGCAGCCTATGAATGGCGCAATAAATTCGACAAATTTTTGACCTCACATGGATTCATCACGTCTACTGGCGACCCTGGCGTGTACCTCCACTGGTCCTCCGCACATCAGTCTACCTTATTAGGCATCATCTTGGTCTATGTGGATGACTTAATTGTTTTTCCCTCTTCAGAAATGTGGATGAGCAGACTACGCGACATGATCCGATCTACCTTTGACATTACCGATGAAGGAATTTGCACTTGGGTTTTGGGCATGGGCATCGACCACAACCCTGATGGATCTATTACTCTGCACCAGGAGAAATATATTCAAGACATGCTCCAGCAGTTCAACATGACCTCTTGCAATCCCGTGATCTTACCTTGGAGCAGTGGTGACGAATTCAATTTTTCTCGAGACGATCAGCCCCTCCCTGAAGGCATTCCTTATAGCAATCTTGTTGGATGCCTCTTGTGGACTGCTGTCTGCACCCGTCCGGACATTGCGGCTACTGTTTCCTGCTTGTGCAGATTTGTCTCCAAGCCGCAGCTCTGCCACTGGACTGCTGCTAAGCGCGTCCTCCGTTACCTGAAAGGCACATCCAACCGAGGGATTTTATTCCAGCATCACCCTTATGGTATCGTGCTCAGCGCCTTTGCTGATTCTACGTGGGGCAGTGATCCCTCTTCTTCTATGTCAGTCAGTGGCCAGATTGTTTACCTTGGCCCGGCTTCAGACGGGGACTCCCCCCTCCTCCAGATTTCGCCTATCTCTTGGCGTTCAGCCCTTCAATCTGTAGTTGCCCAGTCGACTTGTGAAGCTGAATACATTGCTGTTGCGTCCGTCAGCCAAGAGATCCTTTTCCTCCGTCAGCTGGTCACAGATATGGGTTGTCCTCCTACATGCGCAACAATTGTTTTCTGTGACAATCAGTGCGCCATCCAGAACGTCACCCGCGGTTGCACATCCCGGAAAACAAGGCACATTGCTCTCAAGTACCATTTGTCGCGGGACTTGGCTGCCAAGAATGTTATTCGGATGGTTTATGTCCCAACTGCTGACAATTGTGCTGACATCCTCACGAAACCTGTTCCTTCAGCTACAGCCCACCGCCTGGTGTCCAGATTCATGACCTACACTGGCCATAATCACCAGCCGTTATCTTAGACTCTGTCTCATTTTCTGGTTTGTTTATCACGGTTGAGGAGGGGTGTTGAAGTATCTACAGCCGTGTACACAATCCCAGATCGTACTAGTACTTCATCTTGTATCACATAGCGATATCATACAGTTACGGGCTTGCTCTGCCCGTACAGCACGTATTATGAATATCGACAGGCAGCTGTCAGTCATAGTTAATCATCATAACTGCCAGCCATAGCAGCACCGTCTAGCACAGACAGTGGCCTGATAGCAATGGGGCTGCGCCCCCACATGGAACACTATTTATAGTCACTCTCATGTGACTCTTGTAACCATTCTCTTTCTCACTTTCACCTTTCAGTCTCAGTTACCCTTGCACCTTTCATACTCCGCACTTCACTCGGCTTACAACGCAACGCCAAGAAGGGAATTTGGACGCCCACCCAAGTCGGCGACAACCTCGGCCTAATTGTCGACCTCGTCAATGGGGAGTTCCGCGCGCCACCTGAAAAGCAATAATGCTCTGACCTCCCCTCCTCCCCCCTCACATAGCATTATTACTTTTATAAGCATTATCGTTATTATTTCCGCTTTGACAGGGTTTCCGTGGCGAGTCCGCAGTTACGATACATACCGAAATACACCCGGATATCTTTCCCGTCATGGAATCTGTAGTTGGACAAGCACGCAAAGAAGCATGTGTTGCCTAATTCCCCGCTATCAAGCCCACCATCTATGGCTAATCATGAGACTACTGCACTCTCGGCGTGCTCGCGGCTTAATATATTGGTCGCCGACTTGGGTGGGCTGACTTATAGTGTTATATGTGCAACTACCGGACGTGTGACGTCCAACTAACCGCGAGTCAACGCCGCCGATGATCTCGCACCGAAAACCGACGAACGTCACGCTAAGACGGGTTTCTATCCTATTAATGCGTTTCAGTTGCAGAAAATTGAGAGCAACTTCTCTCTCAGGGCGGGTCTTGTGTTGTTGTTGTGTTGTCATCGGGGCCACCGTGCGATCCGCTGTTCCGGCAGCCTGCGCGGCGGTCGCGCGGAGGCGGCGTCTGTATCTAAATTTGGCAGCGCGAAGAAAATACGAGGAAAATGAATTCATTATCTCGATTTCTATTTCATAATTAGGAAGGCGGGCGGTAATGAACAAGCGTAATTTGAAATATTCCCAGGACAAATTTCTGCACCCGTACCGTCGCACGCGAAAATTCAACAGCATCAGCAAGCGTCAACGCCTCGCTCACTGAAACTCAAACCCCGATGCGCAGTACCCGTACTGGTAGTCGTTATCGTACAGGCTTCGTCCCACGTGCACTACCGATGTGTACAGGTACCTGTACGTGCAATATTTAAAACAGCGCATCAAGTGCCGGTTTCGACAGTCGGAGTCAGGACAGTACGCGGTACGTGTTTGTCACTAAAAGCAAACGTTGTCGCTGTGACCGGTGCCGGTAGCGTGACGATCAAATTTATGTACGGGTAAAACGATAAAAATAAGCGCGGGAACTTTCTGTAGGCAGCAGTCAAAGTGCTGTCGTACCGGCGCGTCGCGTCAAGGCGTCGGAAACATACGGCCGCGCGCGCCTGTCCGCGCGACTGCACCCGGCATATACAAAACGCGACAGAAAACAACTGTCTGGCAATAACACACCGGACAGCTGCAGATCTTCTCCCTGGAGCCAGACGTGGACACCTTATCGGCACTTGCCGACCCGAAGTCTTTGTAGCACGGTCGACATTCAAGCATATCAACATGTCTGTCGGTGGCACAACGTTCGAGCTCTTGCGCACCACGGCTGCGGTGGTGGCCTGGTACTTTTGGAGCGGCGCCGTGCTCTTCACCAACCGCCACCTACTGACCAGTGGACTCACCGCGCCGATCAGTCTCACGTTGATACACATGATCGGAAGTAGCCTGTTCGCCAACGGCGCGGTAATGCTGTGTGGCTACGAAAAGCAGTATATCCAGTCCAGAAAGCAGAACATCAAGGTAGTGCTGCTGAGCGCCACTTTCGGATTGAGTGTCGTTTGCGGAACAGCCGCTCTCAAGTTCATCCCCGTCTCCTTCAATGAGATGATCGCGTCAACCACGCCCCTCGCTGCCGCTTTGTTTTCTTTCCTGGCTACGCGTGAGAGTCAAGGGCTGCTCAAGGTGCTATCTCTGGTGGTAATCGCGGTGGGCTGCATGGTCGGCTCCAACGGCGAGCCCTCATGGCACACGCTCGGTTTCGCACTCGCGTGTGTCGCCACTGCTACGCGAGCCTTACGGACCGTTCTTGGCGAGCTCCTGCTTTCCTGCGATACGGAACGCCTGAGCAGCATGAATCTTCTGCGCTACATGAGTACCTACGTCGTCGTTATGCTCATCCCCGTGGTTTTCATCGTCGAAGGCCCCGATCAGCTGTTCAACGTGGTGCTATCGAAATTTTCAGAAGGCGACAGTTACTTTGTCTTTTGGTTTGTTTTCAACATCGTCTCCGCCTTCTCCGTCAACCTGTGCCAGCTGCTGATCACTAAGTATCTCGGCGCAGTTGCGCTTCAAGTGCTGGGAATCTTCAAGGGTGTCTGCGCCGCCGTCGTTTCGATCATCATCTTCGCCAACCCCGTTACCGTCACCTCTTCCTCCGGCTACCTTCTCACCGTCTCCGGCGTCGCCTGGTACACGACCCTCCGCCACCTGGAATCAGCAAGGAAACGCGTCAAGCGAGTGGTCGACCTCAGCAGCAGCCAGTCCGAGCTACGAGGCCGCCTCCTTCCTGGCAAGGACTCGGACTCCTCCGTATGAAAGTCATAAAGCCGCGGGGAGATGGACGCCTCCGTTTTCTGCGCAGTCCCCTCTTCCAAGAAACTGGCATAATCCCCCAGCGTTGTATTCCGTCACATTTTACCGTCAGGTTTGCTGTCTTCCGACAGTGATTTCGTCACATTTGATAATCCATTTACAGCGCAGGCCCTTCAAAGCCTGTTGTTGCCAAGTCTACGTTGAATAAAGCACCATCCACAGCTTGAACATGAGCATGATCAAGGCTACCATGAAAGCCATCCACTTCCTCTGGACGCCAAGCTTCACTCTTCAGCATGGCCACGCTACGTCGCCTGGAATGGTGTAGAATCCCCAGCCCCGATGGATTCCTTTCTGGAGGTTTCTTTGCCCATTTGAAATGATTGTAAATATTACAATGCTACAACAAACTCGGTGGGTTGAGAATATGTGAGCGTAGCGAGCAGTTTTATTGCTCGACCAGCGCTATTCTTTTCAGCAAGCTTTGAATCGCCGCCTGTGATAATTTACGCTACTTCGAGATGGACACAACATTTGAGTTTTTGCAAGAAAAGCTCGATTAGTAATGTCCAATCACGCTGTCAACTCCCCGTCCCATGATCGTGCTTGGTAATTTGAACACTTAAGGCACGAGGTATCATCAGGTATGCTCTCGGGCAGCAGCTATGCATGTGGTCCTGCTGGCTCACATGTTCGGCCCAGCCGATCAAAGACATTAAAAGTAATCAAAAACATATTGCCATTCCGATTTGACGGCCGGTAGAGTGAGGCGAGCGCGGTGAATGACTGAGGAGGCTGCATACAGATGGAAATAAAATGAGGGAAATCATGGAATGTACAAACGCAGGCAACGTGTGCTCTAAAAAAGGTAGGGTAGCTCAATAAAGACGCAAGCATCCACTGCCCTTATCATATACCAAGGGGCCCTTCAGCAGCCACTGTCGTGCTCACGATTGCTACACGCAATGCGAGTAGCAACTTCCGGGGTGGCAAGGAGCGGTGTACAGTACGATTATCTGATATGGAGTATGCGTGGCTAACGCACCGAAGGTGCGATACTATCTATCTATACCGGGCTGAACGTCGAGAGCCCTTCTCGGCTAAGGGTGGGGTGGAGAAGAAAGGGGTCTCCTTCATGACGAAGAGATAGAACGATTATTGCGGGGCCGCGCCCTCTTCTGGGTCGGAATCCGGGCCTGCGTCCTGTTCGAACGGCGAGGGTGCCACAAACCAGTCCTCGTCCTTGACACTATCCACAGCAGCCGCAGCTCCCCGCGTCTTCGCTATGGCGTCTCCGACAGGCACCGGGGGTGGCGGGGGCATGATGCCAGCGGGGACCTCGCCATCGCCGCCACCTTCGTTCGCAACCACCTCGGGCGCCTGACTGGACAGCGCCTGCTCCACCAAGTCCTTCACGTCACCCCCCGTCCCGAGAAGGTCCATGATCGGAAAATTCGTTCGAGCCTGGATTCCCCATAACAGCGTGGTGTGGCAGTCGTAGCAACGAGCCGCTTCTTCCTCGGTCTTGAAAGGTCCAAGCTGAATGCAACCACAGACATAGGCAAACCCAAGATAAATTAGAATAACAAGCACCCCCCCTCCTCAAACACACACACACACACACACACACACACACGATGAAACTTCTTCCCACTCGTGTCGCACACCAATGCCAAATTGAACAACTCTAACCCACACTGCCTACATTTATCACAACTCACTTCTCCGCATATACATGCACACCCAAGTAATACCAAGCACTCACCTATTCACTCCCCCCCTTACAGAAACACAGACACAGGCTGCTCTACAGGGTCCGGATAGCTCACCTCTTTGTAAATACCCTGAAACTTGACAATCGCTACCCACGTGTCACCGCCGTCCTGAGACAAGACGCCCCGGTACTGCGACACCGCATTCTTCGTGCGCTTATGTGGCGGTTCTCCAGAATCGGTGGCTTCTAGATCAAGCCAGCACAATGTGTTTCAGTGGAGAGAAATTGCGCCAAAGAGCCGCAGTGGCTGTGGCTCAACGAGCGGGCACTAACCTTGTGTCGGAGTCAACGCCCCTGCCTCGGCAGTGGTGGGCGGGGTGGCAGCAACTGCCGTCAAGCCTGACACGACGCAGAAAAGGGAGTTCAGATGAAGTGACGGCCTATAGATTGAGAGAAAGATGAGGCCCGCAGATATAATAGGTTGTGATCGAGAGCATGATAGGTCATCCCCCCCCCCCCCCCCCCCCCAAATACACGTGCGTGCAACGTAATGAGAGGTATCCTTAATATTAATGAGTATGTAAAACAGCATTCGAAAGAGAAATGTTCACAAGAGGCTCGTACATAGTCCGGGAAGGGCTGTGGAAGGGGTGGTTGTGAATGTTTTTTTTTTTTTTTTTTTTTTGGGGGGGGGGGGGGGGGGGATCGACTCACAGTTTCCGTGGCCCAAGAGCTGCTTTCGTTTGTCGAGGTTGGTGCTGGCCATGACACCCAGTGTCCACACGGCAGCGCGGTCATGCGCCAGGGCAGCTTCCTCTGCAGTCGGGAAGGTCCCCAGGTCAATTGTTATCTGGGCCCGAAACTCAGCCCCGTCCTGCGTCCAGCAAAATCCGAATTCAGACACCGACACAAGAGAGAGCACCAAACAGCGCAGGGCGCCAAAACGCAGACTGCCCCAATTCAAATCACAACGACACCAGACACCTCCACCCCCCCTTCAT
>JAPMLY010003678.1:0-12445 GCA_026401115.1 Tetraselmis chui | reverse complement strand
AGTTTGCGGGATTGTTTTGTGAGCCACGTGAGGTCCGGGGACGTGTTGGGGGGTCGAGGATTCTTCGGGGGAAGGAGGGGCCAGATGGTGGCTGCGTGGTTTATGTGGTCTGAGAAGAGGGTAGTGAATTACGATGCAAGAGCGCTGAGGGTGTCGGTGGAGACGGCAGATGTGGATGTGCTGAGGATTGCAACGTGAAGGGTGGCAGTTTGGTTGATGAGGTTTGGTGTGCTGCATTGGTACTCTTTGATGTGGTCATGTGAGAGGGTGAGTTTGAAGGTGACTTTACGGGTGGAGTGGGGTGTCGTGTGTGGGGAGGGTGTGGGGGTTGGAGCGTGGGCGATGAGGGTGGAGGGGGCCTCTATGACGAGGTGGACGGCCGAGTGGTCGCTGAAGTGGGAGGGGGGTGAGAAGACTGAGGTGGCGGCATGGGAGAGACTTAGGAGCGAGGGGGGTGTCGAGAGCCAGTGGTCTAGGCAGCTGCCGCTTCGGGGGAAGGTGGGGATGGGGGCATGGAGGGATAGAAGGTGGGAGATTAGGAGGGAGGTGAGGGCAGGTGAGGTGAGGGCAGGTTGGGCGGTACCGGTACTTTGGGCGGTGGTCCCAGAGGACGCGGTGGGACGGGTCGTCGGCAAGGCGGAGACCCCACGCTGCGACTTCGGTGTACAGTCGGGTAAGTTGGGGGTTTTGCAGTTGCGGCATTTAGACACCGAGGAGGAGGTAGGGGTGCCTGAGTATGGGATGAGGGATGGTCCATCAATGAAGGGAGTGCGGTGGGTTGACGATGTTATGGCAGTGGCTGAGTGGAAGGAGGTCTTGCGTACCGCGAAGAGAACGCATGCATTGGGTTGGGGCACTGGTGAGCGGTGTGGACGAAAACTCTTGAGAAGGTATTGGGGGAGGGCAATACGCCAACGGGATTTGTGGGTCGCGCGGTTGGTTTCTGTGAGGATGAGGACGTCTGGATGGTGTGACACTGTGGTAGTGAGGTGTTCGACGTCTAGGATGGATGTGTGAAGGCCGCGGTTGTTGAGGTTCATGATGTGGAGGGGTTGGGCTATATGGTGCGGGAGGATTGGGGAGGGGAGGGGAGTGGAGGGGGGTTGGGGGGTGGGGAGAGTCGACGGGGGGGCTGGCTTTAGGGGGAGGGGAGGGGGTGGGAGGGAGAGTGGGGGGGCGGAGGTGATTGGGAGAGGGAGGGCCGGGGGGGGTGGAGGGGGCATGGGGCGGAATGAGGGATGAGGGATGGGGGAGATGGAGAGCGGAAAGCCGGGAGGGGAGTGGAGCGGAAGGTGTGGTGCCATAAGAGTGAGTGTAGTGAGGAGACAGTGGTCCGGGGGTCGAAATAAGGGGGGTATATTCTTGCTCGTCGGCGGGTGCTGTGAGGATAAAGTATGCGTGTAGGAGGACGTGGGTTCCGCACGACCATGCGTGAGATGTGTCGTTTTATCGAGGGGGGTTTAGTAAACGAAGGGTACCGACTGTTGGGAGGGGGGGGGGAGAGTTCCAGGAGGCGAGGAGTGAAAGTGAGCGATTAAGAAGGGATGATGGGGGAGGGTGGTGAAGGGAGTCAATCCATGTAGCATAGGTGTTGGTTAGGTTTAGGACGCTAAAGTGGGAGTGTTGCCAAGTGAGTATGAGTAAAGAGTGGTGGGGTGTGCCCGGATGTGGGGGTGAGCCTCTATTAGAGAGGTTAGTCCATTGGCAGGGGTATAGCTTATGGTTATGGAAATTGTCGACTTCGTTATTTGTTATTATAGTATAAGAGCCACATGTGTTGGCATGTAGTTTGGCGAGGGAGGTAGCAATGGAGTAGATGTTGGTGAGTTCTTGGTAACGACCCCATTGGAAGGAGAGGACTACGGAGGAGTCAAGGTGATCAATGGGGGAGGGGAGGCCGTGTTCAAGGTCAAGGTCAAACATGTAGTTGTGAAGTTTGACGGTGCACGTTCGGAGGTTGAAGTGAGGTGGGAGCAAAGCCATGTATGAGTTGGTTACAATGTGTGAACGGATATCAAGGTAGGGGGTGTGGGGGTGGTTGAGGGGTCGAACCTCCGGGCATGTTGGCCCTTCAATTGTGGAGTTAGGGATAGGGGGCGGCCTTGTCGGCCGGTGGGGGCTCGGAGGAGAGGTTGGGAGGTCCGGAGGGGTGTGGGTGCTCTGCGTCGATGTCATCTTTAGGAAGGGTTTCATCCGGCAGGTCGTCCAGGTCAAGGTCCGAGTATATGGAGGAGGAGGCGGGCGGGGGGAGGAGGGGGGGGTGAGTGGGGAGTGCGGAGTTGGGAGTGAGGGAATGGCCTTGGATAGGGTGAGGTGAGGAGAGGAGGTGGGGGTGGTGTGAGAGCGAGTGGCAACTGTGTGAGGAGTTTGGCGAGGGGGGGGGTTCTTCTTGTGGGGCTGGCGGGTGTGCTTGATTATGCCTGCTTGTGGGGCGGGTTTGAGGGCGGGGTCGGTTGGGGGTCGGGGGTTGGGGGAGGAGTCCATAGGGTCGTTGGGGGGAGGGGGTGATGAGGAGGGAGGGTTGTGGAGGTGTGGTGGTGGCGCGGGTGAGCTTGGGAAGAGGCGGAGTATGATGTGGTCTGGGGGCGGGAGCCGATTGGGAGGGGGTGGGGTTGGGTTGTGTGAGGGGGGCGGAGGAGGAGTCCATGGGGTCGGTTGTGTCCTCATGGTGGAAAGAGGTGAGGGGTGGAGGGGAGTGGCTTGTCGGTTGGCGGAGGGGTCGGTTGGTTGTGAGTTGGAGGGGGCGGTGGATGGTTCTGGGGAGGAGGAGCGGCGTTTTCTGGAGGGTCTTGGGTTATGTGAGTTGGAGGAGGGGCGGGGGCGAGGAGGGTGGGGGCTAGTTGGATGTCGGGGAGGCAGTCGAGGTCGAGGGGGGCGTCAACGTCTGTGTCCAGCAGGGAGCCGTCCGCAAGTTCAACCAGCCAAGCCATATATCATGGTGTCAGATATCTGGTGGTGGCGAGTCCAAGCGAGGAGAAGAGATGGGGGGTTGCGGATTAGTGTTTTGTTTTTTATGAGGGTGAGCTGGGGGGGTGGGGTGGTGGTAAAGAAGGGGTCCGTGATGCGGGACCTACCAAAGGTGGAATAGTGGTGGGATGTGATGTAAAGTCAGTAGATTGTGCGGGTAAGAGTTCAGCGGTGCATGTAGGTATGGTGGACGGGGATGATGGCGGTGCCTTTGGTACAGATGAGGATGCAGTACATGTCGGTGGTGAGGGAAATTTGGATGCTGGTGGCGATGTGGGGGGAGGGGGAGGGGTGGGAGTGGAAGTAGGAGCCGTCGGGGAATTTTTTGAGGGAGGTGTGGTGTGTGAGGTCGAAAGTGGAAGATGAGGGGTTGTTTGGGTGGTTGTGAAGTTGTGCATATTCGTTTGTTGCTTGGTGAGGGAGTGTGGAGAGCCAGTGTGAGGGGGGAATGATGCCGTTAGTCGTGGGGCAGGGCAACGATAGTGAGTGTGGATGGAATGAAGACGGTGGTAAGGCTGATGTCAGTCCAAGAGGGGCGTGGGACATGTCCAGTGAGTGGGGGAGGGGTGATGGTGATGTTGTAAATTTGTGGTCGCTGAGTGGGCGCTCCAGTCGTTAGTGAGTTCTGACGCTAGCCGATCGAGGAGGAGGGCATGTAAAAGGGGAACGACTTCCGGGCCAGAGAGATGTAAGAACATGGGGGAGCTGATTTTAACGCGGCGACATGAGATGACGGGGATGTGAACTGTTCGAAGGATCTGGATTTTCTGTTGATTCAGTGTGGCGGTAAGGTGGAGGACTGTGGAGCGCGGGGTGGCGCGGGACCGCCCGATGGGAGTTCACGCTGGCGTGAAGCTAGCTAGTATAGCATACCGACTGCAGAGGGAATGTCCATTCGTACTTCCTGGTAGCCATTCGAGAGTTGAGAGTAGGCATGGGGTGTGATCGTGGTTGGGAGGCTTGGCAAGGTGTTGGGTTCGAGTGATGGAGGCCGTCCACCGAGTACGATGAGTGAGGTCCCGACCGATTATATTTCGCACGCGGGCCGGTCGGTCGGTTAGAGCGTTGACCTCCTCGAGTAGCAAGCACCGAGCGATCGAAGAGGCGGGAAGGAGCATGTGTGATGAATGCGGCGTGTCTACAAGGAACACGCCGTGGAGCCAAAAGTTGGCGTGGTCAAAGGGGGCGGTTGAGTACTGGCATGTGAGGAGGTAGGAGTCGATTGTGCGGGCGGAAAGGTCAACGGCCCTTCCAAGGTTAGGTGAAGGTGGTGGAGCAGTGAGGCCCAGGGGCGCTTGGAGACTAACGCCCGGGGCGGGCTCTAGCGGCGAGCCCATGCCGTGGTCTGCGGTTGGAAGTTGCGGAACCGTGAGGAAGGGGGCGAGCGGGTGTCCCACTAGGCGGCTCCGGGGGCTGAGGTGGTCATCGGCAAATTGGGGCGCAGGTTGATCTCGGAGGAGGACATGCTTGTAGGATTCCGGAAGGTTGGAAGGTAGAGACATGGTGGTCGACGGGTAATAGACAATGTTTGGTTTGAGAAGGTTGTGTGTGAGTAGAGTGTATGGTTGGAGTGGTCGGCGTGTGTTCGCGGCACACGACCAGGTCCGATGAGGAATGGGTTTGTTTTTCGCGTGCGGCGGGTGTAAACGTTTGGACGCTCGGAGGGGCGCGCGGCGGTGCGCCGCAGCCGTGGGGGGTATAGTCTTGTAAGCGATTTGACTCGAAGGGGTACCGTAGTATCGGGTGTAGTACACGATGTGACTGTGAAGCGGGTGGCGCAGAAGCTTTTCTTGTGAAGTGAATTCAAATGTATTGAAAGCTGCGCCTTGTTGTGTGTACAGACTGGTGTGTCTACGGAACCACTTCCCAGGGTGAGCTAGGCTCGTGTGGGGAGAGGTGGTCGGTGCCCGTCGTTCGACGGGCCCTGTGACCACCAGTCTGTCGCTCATAGGGAGGCCAAGCCCGGGGCGAAGACGGTCGGCGTTGCTCATTCGAGCTACCGACCCATCCCCTTTTTGTTGGGTAAGTAGTACTTTAGTAAGGCTAGGGATCAGCCATCGATGCATCGTCGATAGTATCATCATCACCCGTTGATGGTGCCATCGATGTGATAGGTTGCGACATCGTCATCGACACGATGGCAGTAGTGCTAGTATCGATGCCATCAATTATCAAAACAATTGGAAAATATTGATTATCTAAGCCCGATGTATCGATATATCGTCCCAAATATCGATACATCGGCGATGATATCGGCTGAAATTGCCATCGATGTTAACATCCCAAACTATCAACACCATCAACATCGACAATCCAAGATATCATTACGATCAACATCGACGTTTCAAAATATCATTACCATCAACATCGACAAAATTCACTTGATCCCTAGCCTTGTACTTTAGTAGTATTGTCGAGTTTATGACTGTCTCTAGTGACGGTAGGATGCGTTTTTGTGATTGCTCTAAACAATTTCAACTCGTGTCGTAGTTATTCTCGCAAAGCCAAGCGTCGCTTGAAAGATATAGGCAGTCAACGGTTTTGTTCTTGATGTCCCCCCATCGCGCGTTGATTCGTGGTAGGTGCGTGTTGAACATAAGCGGTTGGTTGATAGTGTGTGGCTCCCATAACCTCTAAAGTTGCGACAATATTCGAGCATCGAGTTGCCAGTCGTCGATGTCGAGCTCGCGGCTGAGGATGTCCGCCCATGTGTTTGCCGCTGAACGGAAGTAGCGCGAGCGAATGCGGATGTCGTTGGTGTCGAGGAGACACAATAGGCGGCGGAGTTCGGTCATCATAGCTGGTGAGCGCGTGGTGAGCTTGGAGAGGGTAGCGACGACAACCCTTTTGTCCTTGGGTAGAAGAACGTTGCGGCCTCGGAGTCGTGGGAGAAACAACTCGATCGCGTGGCGGACTGCGCGCAGCTCTTTCCAAGTGTTGTGTTGTTGGCGTACCTCTGCGTACTAGAAGCCGCGCACCTCTAAGTCCGGATTGTTGTTTAAGACGGGCCCCCACCAATAGTCGCTAGAGTTCGCATGCAAGTAAACAACCTGGATTGGCTTATAGATTGAGCGGCCGTTGCGTTGTTTAGGAACGGTGAGCCACCACTCAAGGTCTCATCGTAGATGGTGTGTTAGGCGGACTCGCCCCCCCCCCCCCCCCCCCCCCCCCCCCTCTGCAGCCATTGCGGGTAGCCAAGATGTTGTATAGTTCTCGTTTACAAACAGGTATAGGAGCGATGGCGAGGTAGAAAAAATGAGGCTTACCCGCGAATACACCTAGTTGGCGCGCGAGTAGCTATCGTACGCTAGTTGTTGCTTGGCCGAGCAAACAATATGCTTGTGTGGCGAGGGCGAACACCTTGTTTGGTGGTGCACAAAATCTTCATTTTATTAAATCGACGGCGAGGCCGAGGTGATCGCCAACATGGGTGGAAGTCCATACGCCTTTCTTGGGGTTGCGTAGCACGCATCGACGTGTGAGTAGCGCGTCGACGCGAGATCGGAGGAGTGGGGCCGCTTGGTACGAGTCTGCGAGGAAAAGAAAGTCGTTCATGTAGGGTAGTAAGAGGCGAGTGCCGCGCCAACGTGTGTTGCGAATGAAAGGTCGAGATGGACGGCGAAGCGAAGGGGTTGACGCTCGTGGTGGAATGGTTGGGCGTCGGAGGAAGTTGGTGACGACCTGGGTGAGCTTCCAAAAGTAGTAGGCTAGCCCCGACGAGCCCATCTGGAGCGACGCGAGCCGCCAAAGCTCGCCTAGGTAGTTACCGTGAAGTAGTCGCCGTCTTCCTCCCTGATGCTGAGGTTGCAAGAGCCGTCCGCTAGGTTGAGAAACACGAAGTAGTCTTCGGGGCGAGAAAGGTGGCTTGAGTACTTTAGCGTCTCGCAAGTCATGTTGAAGTTGGCACAATAGTTGTGGAATTGTCTTGAAGGCCGAAAAGTAAACGCTACAAGTTGGCGCCGGGCTTCGGGACTAGGAACATGCGGAATTCTTGACAATGATTATATGCGCGCTCCCGTGCTCCGCACGCTTCGAAGCGTGGGATATCAGTCGATAGCAATTCTAGTTGGGCAGGGGTTGCGTCTTGCATAGACATGTCGAGGTTGAACGGGCGCGGGCGCACGCCGCGTTTGAACTCGACTCGGACGCCGTGGCCGATCAAGTTCACGACTTGTCCGCTCGCGCCGATTAGCTTTCACTCCCGCCATCTTCGCCGCACGCGGTGTCGCATGAAGGAATAAGACGTCGGGGAGCAGGAATCGGCGCGTCAGGTCACACCATCATTTCTTTGGTGGCTAGCGCGTAGTTTATGTGGGCTTGGCAGTTGAGTTGGCTCGGGAAGAGGCGGCTACCGCAGCTGCCTCCTTGCGGTTGTCGGCTGCTACTTTTGGGGCCTTGGCGGCCGGCTCGGGGGGCTTGTCGGGGCTGACCTTGGCGAATGCAAGCCCTGCGCTTGCCTTGCTAGTAGCATGCATGCTGACCTCCATTGTGCAGTCGACGAACGTTTGGCGCAACGCATCCAATGGGTCTGAGACCGGGGTAGGTCGTGGGCGGCACAATAGTTCGTGTGCGAGCCTTGCGAAGACGCGGTCCGAATCAGTGCTTGCTTGTCCGCCCTTGGTGAGGCGGAGAGAGTCCAATATAGTACGAGCGGCCTCTTACGTCGTGTTGTGGGTGCGATTAGTTACCCGCTCTAATAAGGGCAACCGCCGCTGCATTATCTCATGCTCTGGCGATAGAGATGGTCCGGCCGACAACGCGTCCATGCCCTCGCTAATTGCCGCGTTGGTGTAACTGTGGAAGAAGGCATAGCACCCTATGTGAAGGTACTCTTCGGATTCGGACTCTTCGGCCGATTGTGTCTTCTTCTCTCGCTAAGGGCTCTTGCCGTGTCGTCTAGTCGATTAGTATCCAAAGGCGGGGCTCGTCGACGTCGCGCGGGGAGCGCTCCAGACCGGTAGGGATAACTTTGTCGTAGTAGACGAAGTTGACGAACTGGAGGTCTTGTGGTTCGGGGTCGTCTTCTAACATGTCGATAGGGGGCTTAGGGCCGGTCATAGGCCTCCTTCCCACCCCTCCGTCGCCAGTGTCGCGTCGGCGGATATGAACTCGTGTTGACTACCAACATGAGGTGTAGATGTTCAACCCTAAAACTGGGCTTTTAAGGCTGCGTTAGCCGCCAAGTAGTCTGCGTTGTAATCCGTTGTTCTAAAGTTGTATTCACTACGAATATGTTCCACTACTCGCTGCTCGATCGCGGTGGCGTGAGCGTCGGCTTCCGGAGCAGAAGCAGACTATTCTGCTTGCATAACGCGAGGCTGCGTAGCTCAACGAGGGGAAGTGTCTCGTGACGCTCGAGTGCGCATGGGGCGATGTCAAAATTGACACCATGCACGACTACTAAAATCTTGATTGCATTCGCGCGAAGCCTAGGTTGTCTGAGTGCGAAAGCAAAGAGTGCCCGGGTCTTCGCTAATTTTGGCTTATAGGGCTAGGGCTAGCTAGAGCTGACCGTTGGAGAAATCATGGGGTGGTTGATGCGCCATGTTGCTAGTACAAGTTTGTTGTCCAAGAGGTACGACGTGCCGTTACTGACGACAATAACATTAACCGCGGGGGCTACTGTCCCGTACACATGTGAGTTGGGTTTGCAAACCTTTCGATTTAAATCAGTCTAACAAGAATTGCGCCCATAATACACCAAAAAGTGTCCCTACCCTACATGTTAATTTATGGCCATAATTGGTTCACGTACTATCGGTTGACCCTCGACGCACATCTCGGCACATAAAAATGTTGGTAGTATTCAAACTCGACTGCTCCCAATCACCAAGCCAAAATGTATTATTCCCCGATTAAGTGTCGCGCGTGTGGCGACCGCACAACAACGCAAAACACAAGAAAAAGATTTATCATTTATCTATTGTATAAAAAACATTTCGGCTCACCGGCACTGTCACACTGTGCTTCGCATCCATCAACATTGCAACCGCCGCTTCGGACACTTTGCCCGTACAGTCCCCCGAGGTCTTGGCAGGGGCGAGGGCTACGGGTACACCGTTGTAACCTCCCTCGAGCGCCCTGACAATGCCACCCTAGATGTGGGGGCTGGGATATTGGGCCTTCCCGCAACTAGCCTACCCCGCAACACTCGCTCCGAGATGTCTCTACCCATACGTTTCGGAGGCATTGGGGTGGGGGATTGGGTTGCCTTGGCGGATGCGGCCCATGTCGGAGCGGCCGGTTTGGCAGTGGGCTCAGCTATCCGTTTCCTTAAAGCACAAGATGCTCGCGTGCGCGGGGATTCCCAAGCCGAAGTTCCAATGGAGTCGACCATGTATGGACGGTTAGCGACTGCTATGAGCACAGCGGTGTCCCGAAGGCATGGTACACCGGACGGACATGACGGCCATAACGAACCCATGTGGTCGTTAGAACTCGCTTCGTCGTGGGCGCGCTTAGATGCCGCGTGCGGTTCTCACGCTCTCGCCAAGTCTGAACCCTTGATAACCAAAGCCTTAGCGATGCTCCCCCCGCAACGTCCAACGGTAGCTCGCGCCGGCTGCGTAGCCGAAGCCCGATCAAACAACGAGCAGATTGCTCGGTCCCTTAATGGCCTACCCTCGCTCGTCCCCCTTTCTGCGTTTGCCACGGACATCTTTCCAAAGCTACAAGCCGACATCAGTTAGCGCGTCAACTTGTTTCGCTTCGCGAAGCTCGCTCCCACGTTTTCCATCCGCGCTCGGCCGGAGTCTAGGCGTTTTGTATCTCGTCTCGGGCACGGCGCCCTTGCGTATTTGGCTTCGGACCCGCCTACTTCGGGTCGCCTTGGCGAGCTCCGTGACAAGTTCCCTGAGCATTACGACGCAGTTTTCCGCGTCGCGGTCTGTCGCATCTTCGGCCTACCCTCATCCCGCATCCTCTCTACTCTACGCTCCCCTACTGCTTGTGTTGCTTACCATCTCTCGGTTCAAGCTATGCGGGGTGCGTTCTCGTCGGCGGGTGTTGACATGTCGGACGATGCGTGGGCCATTGCATTTGCGGACCATTTGGCTCGTTGCGGCGGAGATGCTTCGGTCCACACCGCTCACTCTTGGTTAGTGACGGCCCTTGCGGAAATCATCTCCGAGGTTCGTGGTGAACTCGGGGTTGGCGTCGAGGTTCTCACAGATCCCACGATGTTAGTTCAACTCCCCAACGGCAACGACGGTCTCCCCGCGGATGTGGGTGTCTTGCTCTATCACGGCATCCGAGGCTCAAAACTTGCCCTTGATGCCGTGGTTTCCGGTTTGTTCGGCGTGTCTAGCCCCCCGTCACCCGAAGTCGCTCTCCGTCATGATGAGAAGACCAAGTTCGAGAAGTACTCGGAGGGGGTGAGGAGTCGCCCCGACATCCGTTTCATTCCCTTTGCAATCATGGAATTTGGTACTCTCGGCGGCCACGCCACGCTTTCTTGACGGAGCTAGCCAAGCAGGCAGCCGCATCTAAAGGGATGAATGTGGGCAAGTTGTTGGCCTCATGGCGTCGAAAGGTCTCTCTCGCCGTCATAGTTGCTCACGCGGACAACGTCTTGCGGGGTTTGTCCGCCGCTGCGGACGGCGTGGAGGCCGCTTCTTCCTCGGCTGGGATGCCTTCTCCTGCCACGGCGCTCTTCACCCGCGCCATGGGCCGCAAGCGTCCCCGTGCTTCCTCGAGCGGCGCGTGAGGCGCCGCTTGTCGCCTCCACGTGTTGCATTCTCGGCGTGGCCTAAGAGTTTCCTTAGTTTAATCTGCTAGGTTTGTGCACAATGTAGTGCATCCTTATGCTGTGCTTTGGATTCCGTGATCCTCTTGTCACTCTTGCCCTCTTGTTTCCCCTCCCACTTTCCCTGTCCGTGCTCATCTGGTTCTTCTTGTAAACAATACTATTTCGCTCTTTTCTTGAGTTGTCTCATTTATCAGTTTCATCTGAGCACCCCTCAGAATCCAAGGGCACGTGAGTGATAACAGATGGCCGCCAGATGCCTGAGACAGAGGGGGGTGTGCGGATTGTACAACTTAAGATAGGCCATCCAACGGTGACACCGCAAAGATCATGCAATTGCATATAGAGAATATGAAACCATCAGGACCTCGGGCGAGCATGGAGCGTGTGATGGATCCACCAGTGATAAAAAACCGCATGTGTTTTTTTGACTTCAGAAACTGCAGAAAGGGTGATGTCAAACCGCAGGTGTTTTCTTTGTGACAAGGTCGAATAATGCGACCTGTGATGATGGCAATGCTGCTTTTGCTTTAAAGAGCCCAAGATCACACGGGTGGATGTGAGTCTCAAAATATAATTAACTCTCTACTTGTATGTGGATAGAATGGGAGATGAGTTTTAGAAGGGGCACGACAGCGGGTCTTTCACCCTCCAGTTGTGCATGTAAGAGCACCTGATGCCTATGTAGCCAGAGGTGAACGTGGGGTTATTGCTGCTCGAAGTGAGCCTTGCTCGTCTGAGAACCTGCATCAGCTTCAGGTGGATGGCCCGCCAATAAATCCGCCACCTGAGCTCCTTATACACATACGACGCCACTTCCTCGTCGCAGCGCACCGCTCTAAGCACCGCATGAACGAAGGCCTCGACGTCGTAGCCCGAAGCGCGCTGCATCTCCTGCTTGTGGGACTCAAACTTGGAGCCGTGCGCCACGGTGGGGACTATAGTGTCGGGAAGGGTCAGGAAATTGGGCTTGTAGGCATTGGCGTGGAGGAAGAGAGGGGCGCCCGCAGGTGAGTGTTGCAACATGCCGCTACCTTCCCATCCAGCTGGTCCATCTCGCCCCACACGCACAACGCCTGCCTCAATGACACCGAAGCTGTGCCCCCACAGGAGGAACCCATAGGGGAAGGTCTCCTTGTCGCCCTCGCCTGTAGTCCCGGACAGCATGGGATAGTAGATGCCAGGGCCCAGGAAGTTTATGTGCGCGGCCGTGAGCAGCTCCCGCCACCCCCGCCGCTTGTCGATCACCATCTGCCCGCTCTCGTGGGTGTTGGTCAGAGAGGCGTTTGTGCGGGTGATTGCCTTCAGAGCCTATCACACCGAAGACGTTGTGCACCAGAGACGCATCCGTATCAGTGACTCGGTTAAGATTAGATGTGCAAGGGCAAAGTAGTACGGCGGATGATGGGGGAAACTGCGCCGTGCATTGAAATCGAATTACAATATTTGGCAGCACAGTACGCTTGCTGTCTTTGGACCCGCACTTTTATTAGCTGGTGCTTTGGAAGCTTAAACCGGGGGTTTGACAAGTCAACCCAATCCGTCTAGAAGGATGGGGAGAGATAAATCATATAATCCAAAACAAAGTGGTAGGAATAGAGGAAAGAGTAGGGGAAGGGGATCGTTAAGAGTGGAAGGACTGTAGAAGACCGTAGGGGGGGGGGTAGAGGGGGGTGGGGAAGGGATAGGTCGGCTGGAAGTGTGGTTGCGGTGTTGCTATTTATGTCCTCTCTA
>JAPMLY010003677.1:0-18695 GCA_026401115.1 Tetraselmis chui | reverse complement strand
GGGACGTTTGGGGTGGTCGGGGTTTCTTGTCGGGGAGGAGGGGCCAAATTGTGGCTGCGTGGTTCATGTGATGGGAGAGGAGTGTGGTGAATTGTGAGGCGAGGGTGTCGAGGGTGTCGGGGGAGGCCGAGGTGTGTGAGGTGTTGAGTATTTCTGCGTGTAGGGCGGCCGTTTGGTTGATGAGGTCGGGGGTGCTGGTTTGGTATGTTTTAATGTGGTCGGGTGTGAGGGGAAGTCGAAAGTTGAGTTTGCGGGTTGTGTGGTGTGTGTGGGGGTGGGTATGGGGAGGGGGGGGATGAGCCATGAGGGAGGAAGGGGCGGGGATGACGAGGTGGATTGCAGAGTGATCAGTAAAGTGGGAGGGGGAGGGGAATATCGAGCAGGAGGATGGGGGGAGGGTGGTAGGTGAAGGAGGCGTGGTGAGCCAGTGGTCGAGGCAGCCCCCGCTGCGGGGGAAGGTGGGGATGGGGTCGTGGAGGGGGTGGAGGTGGGATTTGAGTAGGGAGGTGAAGGCGGGTTGTCCTGTACCTGTGTCGGTGGTCGATTGGAAGTCCCCTCCCCAGAGAGTGCGGTGGTGCGGGTGGTCGTCCGTTAAGCGGAGGCCCCAGGCTGCAACCTCCGCGTAGAGGCGGGTCAGTTGTGGGGTGGAGAGCTGGGGCATATAAGCGCCGATAAGGAGGTAAGGGGTGCCTGAGTGGGGAACAATTTTTAGGCCGGCTATATGGGGGATGAGGTGGGGGGGCGGAGTTAGCACGGTGGCAGACTGGAAAGAGGCTCTGCGGACCGCGAAGAGAACGCCTGCGTTGGGTAGGGGCACAGTTGAGTGGCAAGGGCGGGAGCTTTTGAGGTGGTATTGGGGAAGGGCTATGCGCCAGCGCGATTTGTGGGTGTTGTGGTTAGTTTCGGTGAGGATAAGAATGTCCGGACGGTGTGAGGTGGAGAGGTGTTCCACATCCATGATGGAGGTGTGGAGTCCGCGGGTGTTGAGGTTGATGAAGTGTAATGGTTGGGATGTGTGGTGTGGGAGGATGGGGGAGGGGAGGGAGGCGGGGATGCGGGGGGGGTCATCGGGGGGTCGTTCCACGGGTGGGGGTTGGAAGGGAGGGGGGATGAGAGGGGGTGAGGGAAGTGGGTGTGCAGGGGGAGGATGTGTGGGGGGGGATGGTTGTGTGGGGGGTTGTAAAGCGGCGAGGAGGTGGTGTCGTCCCTGTGGGAGGGGGGCGGAGCGGAAGGTGTGGTTCCATAGGAGAGTGTGGAGGGAGTATACGGTGGACCGGGGGTCGAAGGAGGGGGGGCTGTAGTGTTGGTCCGGGGGGGCTGTGGCGATGAAGTAGGTGTGGAGGAGGGCGTGGGTGCCGCACGACCACGCGCTGTCGGAGTCGTTTTGGCGAGGCGGGTTGAGGAGATGGAGGGTGCCGACAGGAGGGGGGGGAGAGGAGTTCCATTCGGAGAGGAGGTTGAGAGAGCGGGCGAGGAGGTCGGACGGGGGGGGGTGGTGTAGAGAGTCTATCCAGGTGGCGGAGGAGTGAGTAATGTGAAGGAGGCCGAAGTGGGAGTTTTGCCATGTGAGGACAAGGAGAGAGTGGTTGGGCGCCATTTAATGAATTAGAAGATTTTTCTGGCCATTATTTGCGGAGTAAACTGCTTCATCCCCATCTGAGAGCGGTCATAGTGGTTCCAAAATGGAGGGCAAAATCATGGTTCAAGCTGCTGCGAAATTTCCGACTTGTCGACGAGCTGGCGGCGAAAGAAAATGTGTTTACCTGCCCCACGAACGATGGAATAGAAGGAAGAAGGCAAGATGTTGGACCGACAAGATGGACGACGCAAGTCTACGTCGACGACACCGATCGAGTTCGATTTCTGCCTCAGAACCTACATAATCCCCCGAAGACCTTCTGGACTCACTCGACGACTCTTGTTACCGATGGCCGACGAGTGTTACTAGCGAAAGAGGACACTGGCATGGTCTGGTATCCTGTTGGCAAACAGGAGATTGAAGACGCGACCCCGGAATACATAGCAGTGCGAGCTCTTACGGAGACAACTGGATTTAAGGTGAGCGAAACAAATTTACGCCTTTTAGGGACGGAGTCTTCCGGACAAAATAAGCGCTACGTGTATATCGCTCGCGTTCGACCCGGATCGATACCGGACGCTACGTCAACTTCTCCGGCAGTATGGGCTACCTGGAAGGAATTAATGTCGGCACGGCGTACGGGTTATCTAGTCCGTGGAGATCAGCAGTTCCCTCTTCGTTACGAGACTTTTGGGAAACCGATCGACGGGTGGATGAACAAGAACGTCCGACTAGAAGACAGTATTCTTGCGACGCTACATGTATCCACAACCCAGTCTGGAACAAGTCTGTTAGTGTTGGGAGGCACCTTACGCGGACATCGATGCCGCATTTTGGTTGACTCAGGCGCTTCGGAAAATTTCTGCAAGGCTGAGTGGGTACGGGAGCATCACATCCCGACGGTTACTGGAGAGAAATACCGGATAAAATTGGCAGATGGTAGTACAACTACGACTCGCCAGCGACTACGGAATGAAGTGCTCACAGTAGGGACCCTGGACATACGTCTGGACGCAATTACGACAGAACTGGATAAATTCGACATCATCCTCGGTCAATCTTGGTTACAAGCCGTCAACCCGGATATAGATTGGTCTACTAAAACGATTCGCGACCGTAAAACTGGCGAAGCTATGGTGTCTGGCGACGAGTACACCGTACCTGTGACTGTACATCACTTGGAGGCGGATGCGATGGCAAAGCTGCTTAGACAACAACCAACAGACCTCTTCGTGATTGGACTACGAGAAGTATTGGACGCGGTCGACGACATCAACACTGATCAACATCCTGAGTGGACGACTTCGTTACGAGATTCCCTGAATGAGTTTACGGACATCATCAAGGAGCCCGACGGTCTACCGCCAACTCGCGAGTGCGACTTTGAAATTAATTTGGAGTGCGATGAACCACCTAAGGAGCGAACGTACCGTATGTCACCAACAGAACTCCGGGAGGTTCAAGTACAGTTGCAAGACTTACTCGCAAAAGGCTGGATTCGTCCGTCTAAATCTCCGTACGGTGCCCCGATTTTATTTGTACGCAAGAAGGATGGTACCATGCGTATGTGCGTAGACTACCGGAAACTCAACGACCTTACGAGGAAAGACCGAACACCGTTACCCCGGATTGATGAGTTACTCGACTCGCTATATGGGGCTCACTATTTCAGCACGTTGGACCTGTATAAAGGCTATCATCAAGTTCGAGTCAAGGAGCGCGACATACATAAGACAGCATTCCGAACTCATTACGGATTGTTCGAGTATTGCGTTCTACCCTTTGGACTTTGTAACGCCCCAGCTGGATTCCAAGCGATGATGAATCGAGTTTTGCCCCCGTATCTTGGCAAGTTCTGCGTGGTATACTTGGACGACGTGTTGATCTACAGTAAGACGGCCGACGAACACCTCGAGCATATTCGACTCGTGTTACGAGAGCTGCAGCGACACCAATTGCATGTCAAACTCTCTAAGTGTTACTTCGGACGATCGAGCGTCAATTTTCTTGGGCATGTGGTGGAAGCTGGACAGATCCGAATGGACCCCGACAAGGTTGAGGCAGTACATAATTGGCCTCGACCGAAATCTGTGACTGAAGTACGTGGATTTCTGGGACTTGCTGGATATTACCGGAGGTTTATCAACCAATTCGCAACCCTAGCAACCCCATTAACGGACCTGACCAAGAAGACACCGGAATTTCGCTGGACTCCTCAAGCCGATTCAGCATTCGAGCAAATTAAAGACGCGATGGTACGTGCACCAGTACTGGTAATTCCTGACACTTCTCCTAATGCAAGGTACACACTGTACACAGATGCTTCTGGATTTGCAGTAGGAGCTGTGCTATTACAAGACCAAGGTATTGGATTACAACCTGTTGCGTACCATGCTCGAAAGATGAACAAGCATGAGGTACACTATCATGTCCACGAACAAGAGCTACTGGCAGTTCGCGACGCTCTACTGAAGTTCCGTTGCTACTTAGATTGCGCGGCGGGATTTACAGTAATTACGGACCACGACACGTTGCGACACTTCTTTCGGCAGCGCGATTTGTCTACTCGACAGGTGCGATGGCTTCAAGTTTTAGCACCTTACCAGCGACAGATGGACATCGTATACAAGAAGGGAGCAGTCAATCAGGCAGACGCTCTGTCTCGCCGACCTGACCTGAAGGACTCATTACAGAAGCTGCAACTGTTACGCGATTGGACCAACGACGAAGCAGAATGCGAGTTACACGCACAGATTTTTTCCATGGAATCCCGGTTACATCCTGACTCTAGACTTCATGCGGAAATCAAAAGCGCTTATGATTCGGACAAATATCTGCTTACCCGGAAATCCCTGCCTACCTGGCTGGTACGTCAATCTAATGGACTCTTGTACGCCTACGGGACAAGACTGTATGTTCCGAACGTCTCTACATTGCGATCAAGAGTACTGTACGAACTACACGACGCACCGACCGCGGGACACCCTGGTATTATTCGACTTTTGGCAGCAGTAACCCGGACGTTTTGGTGGCCTAACATGAAGCGGACAATACAACACTATGTACGCAGCTGTGTTACCTGTCAACGCAACAAGGCAGCGCGACACAAGCCTTATGGACTCCTTCAATCGCATGAGGTACCGACCAGGCCCTTTGAGCATGTATCGCTTGACCTGATTACGGACCTTCCTGAGTGCGATGGGTATGATGCTGTGGTGGTATTCGTCTGTATGCTTACGAAACGGACGATTGTCGAGCCAATTACGAAAACGATTACAACGGAACAATTAGCAAAAGTTATGCACCGCGCTGTTTTTCGGCATTTTGGCTTACCACAGAAATTAATATCCGATCGAGATCCCCGGTTTATGAGCGACTTCTGGCAAACCCTATTTAGGGCTGTTGGCACCAAGCTTAATATCTCTACGAGCTATCACCCCCAGACAGATGGCCAAACTGAACGAGTAAACCAGACATGGGAGCAAGTCATACGATGCTATGTGCACCCCTTGCACGACGACTGGGTTCAACACCTTACCAACGTGGAGTTCGCGATCAACGCAACGGTTTCTACGTCAACGACTATGTCTCCATTTAAGGCGACGCTAGGATTTGAGCCGACATCTCCAACGACGGCTACATTTGAAGATAACGAGCCTAGCCGTACTTTACCGGAGCAAGTGAAGATTCTGGTCGAGATGCACAGATTTGCCCACGACTGCGTCAAAGCAGCCCAGGCACACATGCAAGACGCTGCAAATCGGCACCGGTTACAAGTACCTTTTACAGTTGGCGACAAGGTTAAGCTCAAGGCGACAAATCTACGGTTTGTACAACAGCCATGTTCTAAACTACGCGACCGCTACATTGGACCGTTTCTCATTACGGAGGAAGTTTCCCCGGTTGCATTTCGGCTTAAGCTACCCCCTGGAGTACGGATTCACGATGTTGTACACGCTAGTCTACTGGAAAGATGGAATTCAGAACCAGAACAGGCCAACAGTGCGCAGCCAATTCCGATTGTGCACGATGCGAAGCGATTTGAAGTCGACAAAATACTCGACGTGGCTTTTAACTCCAATGGCACGGGACTTTTGTTTAAGGTCCGCTGGGTAGCACCGTTCAACGTACCTAGCGAGGACACTTGGGAACCCATGCGAGGAGTCAACCACTTAAACATCTTTTCCGAATTCCTTCGAACGGATGTTTATCGATAATTTTCTGGCACCCCTGACTTTGTCAGATTTCGCAATCGCTGGCCTGCAAGAACCCCCAAGAAACCAAGACCCTGAGTACTGCACAGCGAGGACGCTGGTGCTTAAGGAGGGGAGAGTGTCATATCCTAGCCATTTAGCTAACTGCTAGTATCTGACATTATTTATTTCCTCAAAATGGTACCTGTATCTTAGCGATATTCAGTGACTCTTTTATTGTCATGACGGCAGTACAACTGTATCGCCGTATTTTCCCTCGACAGTACAGAGTTACTAGCAGTATCTCTTCTAGATAGTTCTTTTCTAGATAGTTCTAAGAGCTTGTGCGATAAGGTTAGATAGACGGTACAGGTACCCTCAGTTAACCTGTATCACTAGTAATAGTTTGGTTTAGTTAGCAGACAGCACAAGCTACAGGTTCTAAGGCTGTTTCTAGAACACCTGAGGTGTGGATATTTAAGACGGGGACTTACTGGTAGAGGAGAGAGACCGGTACAGAATAGAATTACGCCACACCCAGACAGTAAGAAACCCTGTTCCTAAGACAATCTTACTAATTCTCTCTACGCTGTATAATTAGATCCAGAGATTAGGTTCTACTATTAGTCTAAGGTTGCCAACTTAGCCTAACCAAAGTAGCACCTCACACAGAGGGTCAAAGACTGAGTCAACCAGTTTCCAATCACTTGAACGTCTGGTTACATGTTTACGACTCTGTCTCTGCTTAGTCTGACGACGACGACCTGCTACTAGAGTTGCATGTGTCGCGAATGTAGTCGATGGAGATGCCGAAAGTGTTTCGACGACATCTGTCGCTAACAGTGTCGCAGAACGAACAGTAGATGTAGCCGGCTGATCCAGTTCGCTAGTAGAACAGCCTTGCCACCATCATTGCTTCTTAGGTTCCATTGGTGCCTTGCCCTTCCACTCCGGGCATTGGAACAGTCGATGTCCCTTCTTGTGGCACTTGAAGCAGAGTCCCTCCTCCATGTGACGCTTACGCTCTTCATTTGTCATCGCTTTTGCGAGCGTGTTGAAATCTTCGCGGCCAAATGTTTGACCACGTCCACCATTGTTTCCTCCACCACGTCCACGTCCGCGGCCACGACCACGGCCCCCTCTATTACGCTTCCAGATCTTAGAGGCTTCATCGAGAGGGTCCTCAAGATTGCGCTTGCGTGTAGGCTGGGCAGATGGGCCAGCAGAAGACCTCGTATTGCCGAGTTCCGGCGAATCTGTAACGACGTCGTTCAAAAAGTTTTGCAGCTCCACCAGAGTAATCTGGTACCCCTTCTGAGCTCGGTGTGACTTCGCGTGGTTCTTCAATGCGGAGTTCGCTAAGCCGTTAATGAAGCGCACACACTGAACATCAGCTGTCAGATGCTGACGAGACCGACGTAAGTAGTCGTTGTACTGCTTAGTGTAGAGCGCGTAACTCATCGTGCTGCTCTACGTAAAGCTGAGCAAAGCGCTAATTGCGTCGTCCTTGATGTTCGGAAGAAACGTTGAGTTGCGTAACTCAGTAACAAGCTCGTTGTACGTAACTGCAATTGGAGGCTGAGTTTTCCGGTTCAGCCACCACCCATTAAGATGTCCAGCGAATTGTGAAGTAACCCATATAACTGAGTCGTACGAATCAGCCATAATCCCAAGCATGAGAAAACGCTGAGGTTGAGCTTCAAGCCAATCCTCCAGTTCATTAGCGACACGACCATTTTGATACGGTGAATCAATTGCAGCCTTCCGCTGGGTCTCCGTGAGGGTGACATGTAGTCCAGCTAGGTTGTGTGTAGGCATCGACATTCCCACTCGTAAATCTGTAGGTCCTTCACCAGTCAGTCGGTTGATGTGTCCGCGAATCAGCAGCCAGACCGGACCAGAGTCGACCGTCGTAAACCGGGAGTGCATGAAGAACTGTCTCGGGATAGATGTGTCGTCTTGTAGGACTGGAACGTGTTGGAGGACCGCTCGGAAAAAGAGTTCCCATTGAGTCACGTAGCCAAAGTGAAGTAACTCACTCTTGTGCTTCTCAGCACGAAGTAACCCCTTCTGAGCGGGCGTAAGGGTCAGACCGTCAATGTTGATTGTTTCCGGGACGACGTAAGTGCCATCCGGATTAACTATCGACTGTGCCAAAACAGCATGCTCGACCTGAGCAGGTGTGCGTAAATTGTTCGTAGCAAACATGACAGGAATAGAAGCTGAGTACACGTAAACGAGCTATCGTCCTTGAGGTAGCGTAACGATAACAGGTTCACCACTCAGCAACGTTAAATCATCCGGTGTCAAAACAAGACCGGTCTCCTCGTGTAACTCACGAACAGCAGCGTCGACATGCTCTTCGTTAGGTAAGACAGAGCCACCTGGGAACCAAGTTTTACCAGAACGAGTCTCACGTTGTAATATTAGCTTCAAGTCCGACGGTTTAGTTCCTCCAACGTGAATTACCAACACCACGTAATGTCCGGGTCCTAGAGAAGCCATCTCAACTCAATCAAGCAACGTCGAGCGAATCAATGAGCAACGAAAGCGTGCGTCGACCAAGAGAGCTCCGAAACCAGTGTGGCGGTTAGCCTCTGAAAGCTAAACGCTAGCACAAATCTGTTCTAGTCTGTCTAGTTTTGTCGTTGCAAGATGGCAAAATGATGTTGTCGAGAGGCAATGGTGAAAGATATTTCACTGCTGTACTTAGGCAGTAGATGTTGTAAGTGAACAATACAATTGTTAAAAGGTTCTGTCACCTCCCTCCACTGCACTGGGCTTAAATAGGTTTCTGCCCAGATTGTCTACGCATGCAAGCTACGCTTACGTGTCATGCGTTGGGGCTGTCTAACCGTCGTCATCCGTCCTCGAGGCGCGGCCTGCCTAGCATTGGGTTTCACGACGCGGCTCATTCTGCATCGAAGAGCTCGTTCTGGCGCGTCATCTGGCTAGTTAGATTAATTATACATATCTGTACGTACCGGGAGGTACTGGTCGTACTGTAGCATCAGCACCCTTACAATATTGCAGTAGCGACGTACCCACGAGTATACGTCCGTCCTGTGGAAAAGCACGAATTGGAATCCGTAACGAGTACCTGTACAATGTCATGCAATGTATTGTTGCAGGACTGTACTCGTCACAACTTGGGTAGTATACCTTATGTCGGCGATTCCCCGCGCATGCGCCTTTAACCAAAGGAGCTATCACCATGGGAATGGAGTTTGGGCCAAGGGCTATCCGTGCACATGACGACATGAATTGGGGCGCTCGTTTGGCCTGGTGCGTTGTGGGCAAAAGTTTGAAAACATAACACGTCATGTTCAACCATCTCCGGCCAAGATGCCGACATTGAGAGGTCCGCCACTTCTCCGGGCCTAGTTCGAACTGCTCACAAATGCCAGAATAGGAAGAGACCACTGTTGCGGGCAATATGCCTGAAAATCAATAAATTTGACGGACGTTTGGATACCACATTCGTCGGTCGACAACGCATTGCCTTTTTCCAGTACCTGGGTACTATCGGCGAATGTAGTTGAATAGCTGCTAGTAATAAACAATAAATAAAGTAGAGGTACCGTACTGGTACGGTACCGGAAGCCTGTAGCAGTAGCAGCGCTCAGAATTGGCATCATCGCGCAGAGCGACGGCCAGTATACCGGTAGTGGCAGCAACGGTCTAAACAGGGCCGGTTGTGACGCGATAGACGCACAGACGTTCTGCAATATTCAGCAAGCGAAGGCAGCGACAGGTCAAGGTCGTTACTGTGGGTGACAAGACAACCAGGTTCGTGGATATCAGGCAGATATTAAGTATATCCGGGGAGGTCGAGAACCGTGGTGTACGCGCGCTTGTCTCGTGAGTTTTGACAGCTGTCACTATGTAGCGCGGGCTTCACAATAAAGAACGAAACGCTCGTGTGGCCAAGCCACAAAATGCGAACCGTATCCCTGACGCGAGCTTGACGTCCACTGTAGCTAATAGCAGCACTGATTCGCGTCGTATCCGCGCGCTGTGGCTGTGGCTGCATTTGACAAGCGACTATACGACTGTCGGTTCCCAGTCGCTGTGGCTCGTTCGGTAGTGGAGCTCGGGGTTGCTGCAGTCAGCCCGTCCGAGCCCTTTTGAACAGCTGTCGCAGCGGACTGTGCAACGGGCACAACGTGGTTTGCCACTGTAAGGAGCAAGCAAAATATTGGCGTCGGTGAAATGCGCTGCGCCGCGTAGCGAGGCCCCAGGGACCGGCGAAGGGGTGAGCGCGTTAAGGGGTCCCGAGTGAGGTCGAAGGAGGCAGAATGACGGGGTGCTGCTTTGGCGACCTTGAGTCGCCGCAGCGGGGAGAGGAGGTGCGCCCCTTACCACGATGAGTTGGCAGCACATCGTCAGCCGCGCCGTTGTTTTTTCAGATGTTAGAAAAAAATGATAACGCGTCGCAAGAACCTCGTCAAGCGAGTGAATAACCTCGACGGCGACAAATTACCCGCGAGTGACAAATTACCCGCTCTAACACTTCGAAAGCTGTGTGCATCACGTACATCAATATAATAGTTTACGTTTTGCCTGTGAAGCACGCTCAGCAGCGCCGTCGTCTCATCCTATGGCTGCTCCTCCCTGTTGTGTTGCAAAGGCCATCATCACCCCCTACTCGGACCGCAAAACCCGAGATGTGCTCTGCCTTGTATTGTACATTCTTTTCTGGGTCGGCATGCTCGGCATTGCTGGCCTCTCATTCTTTATCGGTGCGCTTCCCCCCCCCCCCCCCCCCCCCCCCCCCCCCCTCTCCCAACATACACATACATCCACACCCTCGCTCTCTCTCCCATAAGCACACACACACACACACACACACACACACACACACACACACACACACACACACACACACAAGCATAATCATTATCCTATCACTTTGATGCATTCCTATTCCAACTCAAGAATAGAGAGCGTGTGGGGCAAGCGTGAGTGACGTGATACCAGAAGCACCTTCCCTATCGTCTTACAGGTGACCCCAAACGAATCATATATGGTTCGGACGGCTTTGGGAACACATGCGGCGCGATCAACACCACCAATGGAGTAGACCTCAGGAACAGGACAAAGGTAGAGTTCCCTGCCTCGCCGTAGCCCCTACATATACCCCCGCTCCTTCATTGATATGGCTGTGGAGGACAGTAGACAGCGTAGCAATGACGATCACTGATCGAGGCTGTGTGCGGTGCAGCTTTACTACCTAAAGCCCTACGAAGTTTTGAACCCACGTAGCTGGGTGTACGCGGAGACGATCTGCGTGGAGGACTGCCCGCGTGAGACCAACATCTGCAGCGCAGCGGAATTTCCGTGCTCCAACCCGCAGGCATACCGTTGTCCTTACTATGTGTCCGCGGAGGACGACCTGTATGGGACACTGCAAGGCGTTGCACCGCTGAGCACGCAGTACTGGGATGCACTGAACACAACCAGCCTCAAGGAATGTAGCTCGCAGTCACTGGTACGCTTACACCAAAAACTATGTCGTGCGTGAGTGCGGGTGCCATGAGGGAGCGAAGGTGGAGAGAAAAGAGGGGGGTGGGGGGAAGGTGGACAGGGGATGGAGACGGGGAGAAGGAGCTCACTGTGACATCCCTCGCTCTGACAGGACTCAGCACGAGCTGCGCTGCTCCGCTTTGCTGATACACTGACGGAGGACAGGGCGACCAATTTTTCTTCCTCGGTCTTTGACACCAACAGCATCAAGGGCCTGATGCAGCACTCGAGCTGCGGGGAGGCGTTGCAGCATAGAAGCGCCCTGGGCCAGGGGCCTTGCTACCCGGTGTGGGTCAACACCACCGACGTCTTCAACAGGTATTTGTTCAAAAAAAAAACTATCTATGAAATTGGAAAGGAAAAGTCTATACTATTCCCCCCAGCCCAACTATCTCGTCAAGCAGGATATTTGAACTTGATGCCTGGACACATGTGCAGGTGCATACCACATTTCCACGAGAGCACGTTAGAATCAATGGGGGCGATCGTTGGTACCGAGGTATCCGATGCGCTGCAGGTCTGTCACCCCCTTAATCCTCTGTCTCCTTTCCTCTGCTCCTCTTCTTTATCCCTCGACCCATTCTGTGCTTCTGACCTTGCCTTGCTCGGGCACATCTATAGGCTGTGTGGGACGCCACTCGTATTGAGCGTATGCTGCGCGATATCATCCGTGGGTGGCCCATTATCCTCGGTCTTGGCGTTATCTTGCCCGTCGTCCTCGCTGTGGTGCGCAGGCCACCCCTGACCCCTCCTGAATTCGTTCAAATGTGCATTATCCGACACCATTGAAATGCGTAGCAGCTGTTATGTCATATGGTCTAATGCTTTGCTCCGCTTGCTATTGTCCATCCGAATCTTTAGTAAATTTTCCTTGCCCACACGTTAATGCCGCCATTGCAGATGTGGCTCATTCTCATGCGCTTTCTGGGAGGCCTTATGATCTGGGCCACTGTGATCTTGGTGAACGCCGCGCTGCTGTTCTGCGCTTTCCTTTGCTTCTCGCTGGCCGGAATGATCGGGAAGGCTGGCGCAGGCGGAGCGGTCCGAAGCCCCCTCTTTACTCGCGCATCTCTCCTCCCGCCCTACTTCTTTTCGGACGGCTCATAAGTCTGTCAAGACTGAGTAGCTTCAATTTGTCTGTTTCGGTAGTGGCTGGAGGCGAAGCTTCCAGAGGAGCTCGGCCCAGTGGAGAGCGACCAGAAGGTGTGGGAGATCACAGCCTATTGCGTGTGCGCGCTGGAGGTTCTTGTGCTCCTCGTCACCTTCCTGCTTGCGCGACGAATGAAGATTGGCATTGCCGTTGTCAAAGTGCCCTCCCCCTTTCCATCACTATGCCTTTTCAACTACTATCCCAGGTTCCCTTTGCCGTGAAAGATGGGCAGCTACCCTTTGTGTCTTGACTATGGTCTGTTTGTGCAGGTGGGCATCGAATCAATTGGCACAATGCCATCGTTGGTGGCCTTCCCCTTCTTCCCCATTCTGGCTGAGGCCATTTTCTTGTTTGGCTGGGTAAGCTCCAGTCATTCTTCGCGACTATACCCTCCCCTTTCCCCCTGTTGCCCAATTGTCCTCTTCTAGCGGTGATTTTCCCTGATATATGGGCTCATTTATTTCAGGTGGTGGTGAGCGCATTCCTATGGAGCACGGGGAGTGTCATGTTTGCGCCCGACGTTGAGCCCATGCCCACCATTCAATCGGAGGGCATCGTCCAGATGGTGGCCAGAACAGCCAACGTGACGCTGCCGTCGCTGCCGTCCTTCGAAGAGGCCAACATCGTAACAGCCAATGCGGGGTCGGTCGCGGGGGTGAGCCCAACTCCGGTCGTCGCCAGCCCGCCCTCCGTCCTCTCCACCATGCCAGGTACCTCCTCTTCGCCACAAGTCTCCCCGCCCTGTTTCTCGCCACACCGTGTTTTTACATTCTTTTTATTCAAAAGCAGCAGTTTGTTACATTTGCCCTCAGCTGTCGTTCGCCGTGCGTTCTGTAGAGGAGGACTGCTCTTCGGGAAGGTGCGCGTACGTACAGGAGCTGATTCCCATGGACTGGTACCTTCAGTACTGGCCCTACCTCGTCGCTTACCACATATTCGGCCTCTTCTGGTACGTCGCTCCCTTCTTAGCTCGTCATTATCATCATCAATATCAGCATCAGTAGAGCAGGAATAGGCGGTTCAACTTACATCGGTCCCCTGCCTGCCTGCTTATCTTGTCCCTCAGGACAACACAGTTCATCAGTGGGTGCAATACTGTGATCATCGCCGGAGCAGTATCCAACTTTTATTGGAACGGAGGCACACGGGGCGGGGCGCGCAGCAACCAGTCGCCCATGCTGTGGGCCCTGGGGACCACGGTCTGCTGTCACCTGGGCTCCGTCGCACTGGGCTCCTTTATCTTGGCGCTCATCTCTTTTGTGCGCGTGCTGCTGGAGTACGTCCACCGCAAAACCAGGGAGAGCCAACAAGTGGCGGGGGTGCAGTGGCTGTGCAACTGCATCAGGTGCACACAGCCAACATACCCTACCTATAACATGTGTTCCCAAGCTTGCCTGTTCTATTGGCTACCTATTTCCTTCTGACGGCGGGATGTGCACTTTTTGCAGGTGCTGCTGCTGGTGCTGGCAGAAAGTGATGGACCTGATCAATAAGAACACGCTCATAATGGTGGGTATCAAGGGGAAAGGTTACTGCGTGTCCGCCCTTCATGGCGCTGCCCTCATGATCTCCAACCTGGTGCAGGTCGCTGTCGTCAATCTCGTCTCCGCCTTCCTTATCTGGTGAGGCCAATCCCTTGTCTGCCTGCTGTACGTATGTACCATATACCACTCTCGCGTCCGGCATACGCTGCCCCTGAACTGCACTGACTGCCCTCCCTCCTCATGTTAGGGTGGGCAAGCTCCTTGTGATCGCATCCTGCGCCATCCTGGCCATCCTCACTTGCAACCTTGCCATTTTCAGCGACCCCGCCAAACACCCTAACACCTTCCTTAGCGGCCCTGTCGCCCCGGTGGCCGCGACCGTCGTGGCTGCTTATCTCATTGTCGACATCTACTTTCAGGCAACTGCCTCCCCCCCCCCCCCCTTCCCCTCTTTTCAATCACAAATGCACCTCGCGGCTCTCTTATTTTTTCTGTCTGTTCCTCTGGAAGCTACAACATTTATGGGCACTCTCTCACTGCTGGGCTTGGGACCACTCAGGTCTATGACGTCGTCATTGGGACCGTCTTACTGGCATTCTGCCAAGATTGTGAGCAACATGGCGGGCGGCCCAGGTACGGCCATCCTCCCACCTGTCGCGTGCACATTGTTTCATGTACCTACCTATGTGCGTTCACCGCATCCGTGTTCCCTGCTTATCATGTATGCTCTCCGCATTTGGGTGATTGGCAGGTACGCGCCCCCAATGTTAGCAGCTGCTGTGGGCGTGGCGAAGGCTGCAGAGGCGGAGAAGAACGGGGGTGCGGTGCAGTTGACACAGCGACCGTTGGTTAGTAGTCAGCCGGTCAGGTCGCCTCAACTGGCGAGGGGAGGGGTGTGAATGGGGTGTTGCTTATGAAGTACGGCGTCTTATTATGGGGGCAAGTGCGCCGAGTCGGGGCTCACCTCAGGCAGCGGTTGGACAACGTAGACATCTCCGAACATATTATAGCCAGCTCGTAGCAGCCACCCACAACTGAAGGCGAATGTAGATATGGCCTTTGAAATAAACAGCGCAGTTTCGTTATGGCAACAGTGCAGTGTCTTCTTCCTTCGTCAGTGCTCTACTCATAACTAGTGTATGTATGGACCTCCATACTTTTTGAAACGTAAGTTTCTAGTGAATAATGGTAGTAGAATTGCCATGCGCCGCATTGACACGTTCGGGTTATCATTATTATTCGTTGTGTACGTTTAGTCGCTATGTGCACTTTTTGGTGCATGTGTTGTGCAATCTTTTCCCATTGTGATCGGGATACTATGAGAAACAGCATGATGTGCACAACTGCTAGTTAACAAATAGTTATAATATGCTACTAATACACTCCTCCACAAAAGTCCGGACATGCATTATGTTAAGCATAAGCTAGTCAAGAACACGCTCCCCTCTCACCACGTCAAGCACGACGATAGGTGAGTACCACCCAATTGTAGGAGAGCCGAGAAGCAAGCAGTAAGCCGCCATCCGGGGTGGTTAGACCTCAACTTAAAGCGGGTGTTGTCGGTGGAGTTGGTCGAATTAAGCCCATAAATTCCCAAGAAATTGTCTTAACTACACACGTCGTTCTGAGCGCCACGCTTGGGCATTGCTCAAGCGCTCGTACTAAGCTGCATACTTCTCCGTGTTCCACATAACCGTATTTTTGGGGGCTTTTTGGAGGGGGTTTGGAGGCGTGGGTGCCGTGTTCAATGCGCGAGGCTTGGTTTGCGTGTGTGCGAATAGAGCACGGAAGTTCACGCCGCTGGCACGGGTGATTTTTTGGAAAGCAAGCGAGCAAAAACGCACATGACGCATGTTTGGATAAACACTGCACGCTGTAAACATGCGAGGGCGATTGGCTTAGGGGAGGGGCGAGGTCCAACTTGGCCGTTCGGGACGCGTCACGTTGACGGTGGTGTTTGGAATGCTTGGGTATGCGGTGGTGCCAACCACACCCGCTTCACGCGTGGCACGCGTTGGGAATTAGGGTCGGAGGTCAATAGGAATGAAGAATTGGTAAACATATTTCGACGAACCCGGCACAAATCGTCTCAGGAGGTGAGCCGACTTCGATGGGTGTTGCTTGGCACTGCGGCTCAGCTTTGCCGGAGTAACTTGTAAAAGTCAAATAATTCGTAATAAATTGATTTGTGGGTGTTTGAGCTCTGGAGTAGGTGCGTTTGTCGCGCATTGAAAAGACGCGTCCAACGGTACATGTTATAAAAAATTTCGACCATATATGAGATTGTTATGATTGCTTGAACATTGTGGCCGAAAGCGGCTCGCCCTTGGGCTGTGCGCATATCGGCGGTAAGTCAACATACACGATTTCGTGCGTTTTCCCCTCAGCGGCGTGCCCAACACCTCCTCCCTCCGTCGCCTATGCATTGTATTTGCGCGACCGTCGCATCAACGTTCATATTGTGGCGTTGTGCGCCCGTTACTCTTTTCGTCTAACCAGCACGGCGACTGTTTGAAAGAGCGTGCCGCACGGGTGCGGGCGCGATAACCCCAAGTACACAAGCCCGGCAGTGTTCGAACTCGCCCCCCGTAGTTGTCGGTGCATTCCATTTTGCGCGCAAAAGCATTGCCTGGGATTTCAGGATATTTGTCAATATAATCGATGCATGGTTACATTTTCTACTTGCGAAGGTGCGAAATCTTGTCCGGAATTTTGTGGAGGAGTGTATTTATACGGGAACATGAAACAGGACGACTTGCATTTCACTAGATTTGGCATGCAATTGAGGTTGTTGGCTTCCCCTCTAGTGCCTCGGGGATATGTGAATCTCGAAAAAAACTGGTCACCCCCACGCGAGGAAAAGTTAGTACTTTGTCAAACTTCAGGAGCGTGTACCCCAAAGTGTCCTTAGCTTAACTTCGTCGGCTCACAACCCAAGAGGGGGCGGAAGCTGTTCGAACGGCTAATTTGGTCTGATCGCTTGTCGGCATACATCACCACAACCACGAAAACGACCGTGACGCGAAAGGCATCTTTCTCTACCCGCATATACCCCCTTTAACATCTAAAAGGTTGTGCATGACGACAAGAACGTAACCAAAGCTATGGGACGGTCGGCGCGTCCGTCGGCTACTGTGTTGGGTGGTCAATTGCGTCGACATGCCGCTAGAACACGATCCCGCACGCAACTTTAACGCTTAACTAGACAAAACCGGCTATGCAACTCCCAGACCCACACAGATCATCAACAGAAAATGCGTTGCAGTGCGAATGCCCTTTCAACCCCCCCGACTAGCTATGCAAATTCCATGTGCACTTACGGACGATGCGTTACTCGTACCATTTATCACAAAGGGTCGGTAGTGAGTGATACCGGTCCGCGGACTATCGAACTCACACTACCGAACTACCTTATATGGTGGGGTTCTTTCCATAGCTATTGTTCGAACTTAATGTCACGGCCTACAAACGCAGAAATCATACCCGACCATACTAGCGACGACCTCGTTATGGAGCCTCGTTATGGCGGGTCTTCCGATGACAAGGGCGACCACGCTCCAAAAAACAATGTATCGGATCCCCGAGACGGCTATCTCCTTGACGTAGCGATTCTCCCTCCTGTGCTTAAAGTCACCGTTGCAATATGCAACCCAAACATATTAGCGATGTGGGAGGTGTTGAGAATGATTATTGTGGCGATAATGCCTAATTGGAATGCGTGCTGCTCTATATATAATGGTGAGGGGGGGGGGGGGAGGGGGGGGGAGAGCCTACATGTGACAAACGGACGAGTAGACATCTTGAAGCTGTGTATCATGCTTTCCTACGATAACATACACGTCGACTTGCGTGCTTAACATTCTTCATCACCTAATACTAGCCCTCGGGGATAGATTGGATGATGCTTATTGGTATTCCTAGAAGTGCAAATGGATAAGCCATGCATGGATGAAAACATGTAGCTCAACATGGCGTGTGCACCGAATGGCGAATGACGTCAAAGATGCACGCATGACTATGTTGCGGAATGCTTGGTTCGGGCGTGTTTAAGGAAAAGAAGTTGAGAAAAGTCAATATCATTTACCTTCTATTGAATGTGGAATAGGCGCTACTTACCTTCTTGCTGCACATCCCTCGATGTGGCCCCTCGCAAAATAAGGACCTACTTCACCGAAATCGTGAAGTACGCACAACCTCTTTCCCAAGGCCTTCCTTCCATCAGAAATCTACACCATAAGCAAAGACCATGGTTTACCTTAGCACTGCAATGGATCACTTTAAAACTAGTGTTCACAGACGGACAAGTGACAACATGATAAGTGACAACAATAAAATTAGTGACAACAGTCAAGTGCAAACGGCGCATAAAAGTTATGTTATGCTACGTCCACTATAAGCTCAGGAGGCATGGCGGCCTTGGCGTGGACTACGTCAACCCCTATCTCTAACTTTGGGTTGCCATGCTATATCAATACCTATGCTATATCTCAACAATTTTGTGTGTTTGTTTCGAAGAAAATCCGTGGATAGATAGCGTTAGTGACTACTGATGCGATGGAGGAAGCTTAAATGTTCGTGCTCGACGACTACAACATATGCGTCACCTATTGTTTGAGCTTATCAAGTTTCACATTCAAACAACCCAGCCCTATTCGACCCGAACTATTTAGGAGCCTTTTCAGATTGCATACCAATCGTTGGTCTCCAACGTGTTACAGGATCACGTTGTGTCAACCCAACGTCGGTACATGTGATTACTATCT
>JAPMLY010003676.1:0-11831 GCA_026401115.1 Tetraselmis chui | reverse complement strand
ACGGTGGCTACGGAGGAAATGGGGAAAGTCTGCTCGAATGTTCAACCAATCAAATCTTCGTGCATGGTACCTCCGGATACGGCCCTTGAACTTGTCGAGGTGATACGGGCGATGGTCCCCGTTGTTACGGGTACTAGTAACCTTGGAGCCCCTTTGGCGATGGATTTCTCGATGGCAGACGGCCTTCCAGCGTCTCATAACGAGAACCATGTTCACTCTTGGCTGCAAGACACCGTTGAGGCTCATCAACTCCTCTTGGACAAGATTGTATGCTTTGCTATGTCGGACTTCGGAGGGACTCACGCCGCTTTCCGCTTGATGATCACGTGTGCGGTACGCCGCTATGGTTTCTTGCTCCGCACCCTCCCCCCAGATATCTGCCGACCGTACCTTGCTACTGCAGATAGGGCCGTTCGTGCGGCAGTTTATCGAATCTTGAGCGTTTCTTTGGACGCACAAACACTCGATCAACTGAATTGTGCTAAACGACAGCTCTCCCTCCCGGCGGAGTTTGGGGGGCTTAATGTACCGTCCCTCGAGCTCGACGCCGAACCTGCTCAATATGCTTCATTCACTGCGACCCTCGCCAACCTGATTACTGATTACGAGTCCGAGTCGCTAGGTCCTTTGTACGGTCTCATCCGACAGGAACTACTGAATGTTGCCACTTCTACTTTACCGTGGGCGGTCCAATTGCGCAATTCGTACGACTCTATCTCCACTATGGGCGGGTTTTCGGAATCGGAGCTTGTGGTTTTGACTAACACACTGAACCAAAACCTTTCTGATTATGCCGGGCCCGATGTCGAGTTGGTGGTATCTACGGTAAACAATGCGGTGGCACCCGCTACCCAAGTGACTAGCCTACAACTTCCGACTCCCGATGCTCTTACTCGCTTGGGAGATTCTGGGGGCCACATCCAACGGGGCATTTCGCGCATTCTTCGTGCCCGGGCCTACCTTGACCTCTTGGCGTTCTGCAGACCTTCCCCACCGGACTATATGAGGGTGACTTCGGGTACGGGTCGCGGGGCTTTGGCTCTCTTTTTCGCTTCACATGAGTCCAGTTTCAAGGTGCCGTCCGATTGCTATATGATGGCAGCCCACCGGGTGCTTGGCTTGACTGCGGAGCACGCCGCTCATGTTCGAAAATGCCCTCGGTGCAATGAGGCCCCTTCTGAATCTCGCGGGTATGGATCTTCGTCGACGGTATCGGGCATCTTTATGTCGGGTGAGCGCTCAACAGCCGCTATGCTCATGGACCATATCCCCCGGTGCCCGTGCTCTTGGTATATCATTCAACTCCATGACCGCATTGTCCACGTGCTTGAAGAGTTCATGCTTGAAGCGGGGGCTACTAAGGGCCGGGACTTGCGGTTGGAGGTCCGCCGTATTCGGTCGGGAGCTTCACGTGATCGTCATGGGGATGTGGTTTGGTTGGACTTCATGGCTCCGCACCGCCATCTTGTTGTTGATGTGACGGTTACAAGTGCTCGCACGAACACCAACGTTCCTCGTATAGGTGCTCGCCTTCCACTCCCTGGCAGCCTTGCATTGGGAGCTCAGCAAGGCAAACTTGATGCGGACCTCCGCACTTCCGCTTTGCTTGGCACGCCTTCGGTTCAGTCCGTCCATGACTACTACCCCTTCGCCATGGAGGATGGGGGCCGGTTGGCGCCGATGGCGGCTGAGTTGGTCGATCGCTTGGCTATTTTGGTGGCTGTACGTCGCTTCCTTGGCATGGGGGCCGCTGACTCTCGTTCCTTGCGCTTTGACAGTTATGTCCGTATGCAGCATTTTGTTCGTCGATCTACTTCTCTTCCGTTTCGGCGTTTTTTGGGGGATGTGCGACGAGAATTCATGCAACGTCTTTCTGCTGCTCTTCATGGCACTCTGGGTTCTTATCTCCGCGACGCTTTTCAGGAGGGCAGTGCTGGTGCTGTGGCATGCCTTCATGTTCCTCGGTTTTTGCTTACAAGAAGAACCAGATGAGCACGGACAGGGAAAGTGGGAGGGGAAACAAGAGGGCAAGAGTGACAAGAGGATCACGGAATCCAAAGCACAGCAAAAGGAAAGCACTACATTGTGCATAAACCTAGCAGATTATACTAAGGAAACTCTTAAGCCACGCCGAGAATGCAACACTTGGAGGCGACAAGCGGCGCCTCACGCGCCGCTCGAGGAAGCACGGGGACGCGTGCGGCCCATGGCGCGGGTGAAGAGCGCCGTGGCCGGAGAAGGCATCCCAGCCGAGGAAGAAGCGGCCTCCGTGCCGTCCGCAGCGGCGGACAAACCACGCAAGACGTTGTCCGCGTGAGCAACATGGACGGCGAGAGAGACCTTTCGACGCCAGAAGGCCAACAACTTGCCCACGTGCATCCCTTTAGATGCGGCTGCCTGCTTGGCTAGGCCACGAACCTCGGAGATGATTTCCGCAAGGGCCGTCACTAACCAAGAGTGAGCGGTGTGGACCGAAGCATCTCCGCCGCAACGAGCCAAATGGTCCGCAAAAGCAGTGGCCCACGCATCATCCGACATGTCAACACCCGCCGACGAGAACGCACCCCGCATAGCTTGAACCGAGAGATGGCAAGAAGCACAAGCAGTGGGGGAGCGTAGAGAAGAGAGGATGCGAGATGAGGGTAGGCCGAAGATGCGACAGACCGCGACGCGGAAAACTGCGTCGTAGTGCTCAGGGAACTTTTCACGGAGCTCGCCCAGGCGACCCGAAGTAGGCGGGTCCGAAGCCAAAAACGCAAGGGCGCCGTGGCCGAGACGAGATAGAAAACGCCTAGACTCCGGCCGAGCGCGGTTGGAAAACGTGGGAGCGAGCTTCGCGAAGCGAAACAAGTTGACACGCTCACTGATGTCGGCTTGTAGCTTTGGAAAGATGTCCGTGGCAAACGCAGAAAGAGGGACGAGCGAGGGTAGGCCATCAAGGGACTGGGCAATCTGCTCGTTGTTTGATCGGGCTTCGGCAACGCAGCCGGCGCGAGCCACCGTTGGACGTTTCGGGGGGAGCATCGCTAAGGCTGTGGTTATCAAAGGTTCAGACTCGGCGAGAGCGTGAGAACCGCACGCAGCGTCCAAGCGCGCCCACGACGAAGCGAGTTCTAACGACCACATGGGTTCGTTATCGCCGTCGTCTCCGTCCGGTGTACCATGCCTACGGGACACCGCTGTGGTCATAGCACTCGCTAACCGTCCATACATGGTCGGCTCCATTGGAACATCGTCTTGGGAATCCCCGCGCACGCGAGCGTCTTGTGTTGTAAGGAAACGAATAGCTGAGCCCACTGCCAAACCGGCCGCTCCGACATGGGCCGCATCCGCCAAGGCAGCCAAATCCCCCACCCCCATGCCGCCGAAACGTATGGGAAGAGACATCTCGGAGCGAGTGTTGCTGGGTAGGCTAGATGCGGGAAGGCCCAATATCTCAGCCGCCACATCTAGGGTGGCATTGTCAGCGCGCTCGAGGAATGTTTCGACGGTGTCACCGTAGCCCTCACCCCTGCCAAGACCTCGGGGGACTGTACGGGCAAAGTGTCCGAAGCGGCGGTTGCAATGTTGATGGATACGAAGCGCAGTGTGAGTGTGCCGGTGAGCCGCTAGACCCCTTAGACGTTCGCCGTAGGCCTCATACTTACTTAAGGCCGTTTCGAACACGTCTCGAGCAAAATCGGATGTACCCATTGGCCCCCCCAATACTTTCGTCCCTTCCGTGGAGACATTTACTCCCCGCATGATGTGGCCGTCGGGTAAGTTATCGAAAGCATCACCGACACCCAAAGGGGAATACAAACAGTTTTTGCGGATGGTTACGGTGAGGCCAACGCTAGCATACGCCTCCGGCATAGCGTCGCCAATAGCCACGAGAGACGGAGGGGGTCCCAAGAAGTGAACATCGTCAGAATAACCGCAGAGAACGGATTCGTTCGGGGCAATCGCAGCCAATTGCTTGTATACCCTGGAGGCAACAATTGCGAAGAACATGGCCCCGAGGACGCAACCTTGATGGACTCCGCGGGTACTCGGAATGCGCATGGCCGGGCCGTGAGCATTTGATGAGTCGTAAACGTACAAGGTAGATGGACGGCCATACAACATAGTAGCGACGCGGAGCAACGGTCGAAGCGCGGGATTTGCGGACAACTCCTCAAACAAGGGACGCCGCAGGAACTCGTTGAACGCGTTGGATGCGTCGCCTTGCATGTCCGCCCAGTCCGGTGAAGCGTCAAGCGCGGCTCGAACCATGAATTGTACGATCTCAACCCCGCCGCGAACGAGTTCCTGTTCCTCGGGCTTAGGTTTTTTCTTCCTTTCTTTCTTTTTCTTGCTTGGTGGCCTCCAGGTGTGTTAGGTTGGGAGTCGCCAACACACCTGTGCTACGTATTACCTAGCGCCGAGAGCTTGTCGAGGAAGCAATAAGGGCGCTTTGACCGATTTTGACCGCTGGGTATCTGGACACGGCAACACGGGGTTGCGCACTCACGCGCCAGCACCAGCATCTCTGCGCGCGGCTCATAAAATTTCGCCACAAATACGTCACACACCCCAGAGTTTCTGGAGACAGGAAGTGCGTAAAACGCGGGATGGACGAGGGTTGGGGGCCGGCGTTTACGTGCGTTTGCGTCACCAGATACGCTGTACACTGTTAGCACAGTCTTAGGTCGACACGGTTTCCTTGGACTCGGCCACTTATTGCCCATAGTCACCCAGCGCTATGATGCGGTGGGCATGGTATCTGCTTTCCAAGGGAGGTCCTCTTCAGGAGATTAGTCTTAGTCAACGGCAGTCGACGGTAGTCGTCACTGACATAGCGGCGTTTCTAAGACCTATGCACCTTACAAGCCTTTCGGTTGAGCTTCTATTTCCCGCACTTTCCGAAAGGGAGCTATCCAGGAATGAAATTGAGCGCCAGAGAACGCTGGATTGGTATCTAGGCTGAGACTTCGAGGTCACTTGCGTGTCAAGAGTGGTGGCTGTCGAAAGAGAGATAGAGTGTTCAGGAGGAGTGACACCCCGCTTATACCCCTGACCAGTGACAGCAAGCTTACTAGCACCACCGGGGCGATACATGCTTCAGCGATGGCGTGCAATGAAAGAAAACGCTTTATGCTGGGAGCATGGTGCTTACTTTTTTATTTAGGGTGGCTTTGTGGTCCGTTAGTATGTGAAGGTGTGTGCCTATGAAAACAGTTGAGCGCAATAATTAAGAATTGGTTTATGTTTTGGTAGGATTTGCAATTACTATGAACTAGCAAAAACCTTGGACTGGCGCGTCTAGCAGCTTATTGTTTCTTCTGAAGCGGGGTGTATTCCTTTTTCTTGCTTTACTTCCCAGGTTGAGCAGACGTGATAATAGGGAGTGGTGCTACAGCATGCCGGTGATAATCGATGGCGATAGCGGCGTTCCAGGACGGCATGGCAGTGGCGCTGTAGGTCCCGTGAGCTGCCAATGGGACGTTAATGCCGCGGAGACGCTGTTCTGGAAACCTGTCCCAGTTCGGCTAAAAGTTTCGGGGGCGGATGACCGCAGCCGAAACCTCAGCATCCGCATACTTCTCTGGGACAATGCCACCCGGCGAGTGCCTAAGGTGCATACCCTCTTCATCCACTGCAATGAATTTTTTGGTTAGAGCCGAACGGAGGAGGGGAGGGAGGTGAAGAAGAGAGAGAGAGAGAGAGAGAGAGAGAGAGAGAGAGTGTTGAGGGCGGATTATTTGGGGATGATTATACGAATTGAGGAATATTGTTTGCTTTCCTAAAATCGAAACGCGACACTGGCGTTGAGGTATTTTTGCTTGCTTGTGTGCGTCTCATTACTATCTATTGTGGTATAGACTCTGGGAATCATCTTGACTAGCGAAGACAGCCACTTCTTTCTCTACACAATGGAAGTTAATGAAGAGGACTTCGCGAGCTTGCGGCAGGACCAAGGTATCCTGGTGGATTTCTCGATGTTTCCCAGCGAGATGATCTCGCTCTTGGAGTGCTGCATCACAGGCGGCGTGGTGGGTGGACAGAGGTGGGCATTGGTGTGCTGTCATCAGCAGTTTAGTGACGGTCACTGTCGACATTCGTAGTTCTGAAATTCTACTCCCTGAGTAGGAATGTACATCTTGCGAATGTTCGAATTGGTGTATAAAAGCCCATGACGTATATAAAAGTCTGACTGGGATATGCTTCGATTCTGGGTTGGAGCTGCAGGTTCCAGGCGGTATTGGACGCGCGTGGGGGTGATGCTCAGTTCAGCATTGTCGAGACAAATCAATTCAAACACCTCACGCATATCTCCCTCATTTTCCGGCAAGGTACAGACCAGACGATCAAGCAGGTGCGTTACCCACTTCTGTTGAGGCAGAGCCCTATCCCTCATGGAGCGCAGAATTTAAGACTCTGCATGCTATTGTTTGGCATTTTCTCTGTGAAATTAATCTGCAACATAGATGGTAGCAGCAGTTTAGCTGTGTGCTCGTGGCCGATAGACATGGGGCCAGGGTAAGGGAGGAAAGAAGGAATGGGTCTTCTGACATGCTTGGAGCATTGCTGTGCCGTTGCCCCAGTACTTGTCTTCAAGGCTGCAGGAGGTTATTGGGGACACTGAACAACTGAAAGCTGAGAGGGCGGGGCTGTCAGAGAAAGTGAAGGAAATGGAGGCCAACATCCAGGAGCTGAGCCAGTTTCAGGTGCACGGTAAGCAAGCATCCGACAAGGCAATGAACGAATTGACGGCAAAATACGAAAAGCAGTTGACAGCGGAGCGCAACGCTCGAGTTTCGGAGCTGGCGGAGGCGAACAAACGGCATAGCGGGGAGTTGGCAGAACTGAGTGATAAAATGAACGCGGAAAAAGAGGCACTCGCGAAGCGTCTGTCAGAGCTTGACTCGGAGAATCACGGCCTGCGGGATCAGAAGTATGAGCTAGACTCAAGGGTGTCACAGCTAAGTGCACAGCATGGATCTGCAAGTGGGGAGCTGGCTGCGCTGAGGGCGGAGTGCGAACGGCTTAAGGGTGCTAACCTTGCACTGGATCAGGAGAAGCATGAGGTGTCAAAAGCTCTTAACGAACGCAACATCGAGCTGGCGAGCCTACGGGGGCAGGTGACGGACAAAGAGTCACTTGTTAAGTCGAATACTGCGCGGGTAGCGGAGCTGGAAAAAGCGGCCGGGCTGTTGGAGGTGGCGGTGGAGGAGTACCGTGAACAGCATCGCTCTGCAGAGCAGCGCTTTAGAGAACAGAAAGCTGAGACGGAGAAAGGCATTCAAATAATCGAGCGCTGCAAGGTATGCACGTTGCCATGTGTGTGTGTGTGTGTGTGTGTGTGTGTGTGTGTGTGTGTGTGTGTGCGTATCTATTTGCATGATTACGTATTTTGTGTGTGTGCGTGTCCGTGTGCATGAATACGTTTTTTGCGTGTATGTATGTGTATGTGTGCGCTCGTATGTTTGCCGACAATGATTAGGAGGAGGGGGTCATAAAAAACTGAACCCCAATTGCAACGAGTGGTGTGCCTCCTGTCAATGCTAATGGCCCTTTGGAAATCACTGTGTCACTATCTATGAAGCCCTCAGTCTCTTGTAGTCCCTTACTATGATTATGGCCTGGCCAGCGTTAGAGATCGTTGGGTATCCTGGTGTTTGTTGACAGCAGTATGATTCAGTTGAATTGGCTGTCATCGCTGGATTATGTGCATCCTGGTGCCCCGTAAACCTTAAACTGATGAAATGAAATTGTGCGCACTCCCAGAATGAGATCACGGCGAACAAGTCCAAACTAAAGACGTACAAGGCGATGCTGGTGAACCAAGAGGCTCAGAAGAAAGCGGTGGAGGACGAATACGAGCGATTAAAGGCAGAATTGGGACGACTGGCTCAGGAACTGCAGTCCACCAAGCACGATGCGAACGTGGCCAGGGTATGTGCTACCCTTCCCCAACCCTCTAATTCCCTCGCCATAATTAGCGGTCATCTTGGTTTGTGGATGCTGATGACGACACGCAAGGCTGGGCCACTTATCCTGTATATGATCCCCCCCCCCCCCTTTTTCCCAGAGTACGGTTGAGGACCAACGGCAGAAGCTAGCGGAAGCTCACCAGCAGATCGATTCGAATCGCAAGTTCATTTCCTACTTGAACACGCAGGTTGAGACCTTGACTGCAATGACTCACTCTTTCTCCTCTTGGTCTTGTTATGTATCGTAGTCTATCTACTCTGTAGTTCTTGTTTCCTTCTGTATCGTCCCTTCGTTCATCGTCGCTTGTATCCCACCCCCCTCCTCGTTGTCGATGCGTTACAGCTGACTGTTGTTGTGCCCCCCCCCCCCCCCCCCCCCCCCCCTCCAACTGAGCAGTGCAACCAGGCGCAGCTGACGGGAAGCTTCCCTCTGCAGAGCTCAAGCAGATACAATCTGCCGGTTTCATCCAGCCTACCATCGTCGCTACCCCAGCCCACCACCTCTACACGCACAAAGGAGGCGCACTCAGCAGGCGGAGGCAGTATTGGATACTATGGTGCGGGGGGCTACGACCGACCTAGCGGCACCTCTGGCGCACCGTCGTATCGAGCACCCTCCTCCATGCCGTCTTCCTCGAGCTACGCATCCGGCACATCCACTGCCTATGCTATGGCTGCCCCCGCCAGACCCACGACCACTAACGAGTAGGGAACCCCGACGACCCTAATCGCTGTGTTTGAAGCTAAGGACTAGTTGCAACCTCCTTTCTACCTCTGTAATTGAGCTATTCATGTTGAACTGATCTAACCAGGCCCTTCGCCTCTGCTCGAGAATCAGTGCCCTCACGTCTCCACTATGTTGAGTTGTCGAAATGCTGCCACAACGAATTCTCCCCTTCACCGTCAATTTGGCTGCCAGATTGCAGGGTGAAGTTTGGGTTGCTGGATGGTTGGCGGATAATGTACGAGACCATTGTGACAATTTCTAGCCATATAACTTATATTACAATCAAGCTTCCTTGCTCTGATTCGTTCGCTGCCGTCGAGCGTCTTCCCCCGTTCTCCATCGTTTCACCTACATGCGTGAAACCTCATCCTCGACGGTGTCAACTCTCTCCCTGCGTGAGACCATTCCTGTCCGGAGTGGCCTAACACTCATGCCTACTTCCTTTTCCGCTTCTTAACAGACTTTTCCATCTCCATGCGCTCCTTAATCTTGCCCGCAGAGATGCCGTCGTCGCTCTCCACGTCCCAATCCCCTTCCTCCGAGTCCGCATCACCACTGCCTTCCGAATCCTCCCCACTGCCGCCCCCCCTACCCTCCCGCTCGTCGTCGTCCGAACTCTCGGCCTCCGGGTCAAAGTCCTCATCGTCCGAAGAGTCCTCATCCTGAACACGCATAATCTCTCAGACTTTCTTGATTACTCTCCCGATAAAACCCCTTAAATGAGCGGGAACGGGACTCGATACAGGGACATGGCTTGGTTTCGAAAACGGTAACTTCGCATTTCCTGGGAAGAGTGGTCTTCCGCGTGTATGTATGTTACCCTCTGTGTTTACGGACATGCAGAGAGTGGTAAGGTGAACATACTAGGAGCCCTGCCTCTTGCTTTTCCGCCTCCTCCACTTCCTTCTCATCTGAAGATGACCCCGGGGCCCCCATCTGGATCCCCCTAAGTCACATCCAGTGCAACCAATCTTTGGTTAGGACCAACAATCACTTCACAGCATAGAGATCGCCGGCAACCTCCCCCCCTCACCCAACCTCTTTTCATTTATCTCCATGAGAAATTTGTGTCCCCAAGAACACTCCACGAATAGGGATCCCGAGCTGGCAGAAGTCGTACTCACCGGCTCGCGATGTAGTCTTCTAACAAGCGTAAGTGGGGTGAAGAAATCTGACCTGCAGGAACAGAGTGGAACGGGGCACGCAGCAGATTGGTGACACACGTACAGAATCTTTCCAATGCAAAAATTGAGGTCCAGTAGGATGCAAACCTAAGCCCATCAGTGGTGCAGGGAGCTCACCGAATTCAACAGTGCTCTCATCCTTGCAGTGGATCGCCATGTCAAAAGTAGCAGAGCCTCCTGGAGAGTGTGTACAATCAGCCATGTGCGGCTCGTGCATGAAGAGAGTCACTGATGGCGAGATGCATCCAAAGGGAGGGTGTGGAGTACCTGACGCGCGCAAGAACTCGATGGTAGAGATGTCAGCATGCGGCAGCAGTATCGAAGGCTGACCAGAGGCAGAGGAGCACTTCGTCAATGGTAGGTCACGCCGAGTGCAGAATGGTTAGACAATGTTGGGATACACCACATTCTCCCCTCCATTCTCCCACCCGTCGTACTTCGGCTCACCTTTTCCACGAAACAGAATGCATCCGCCAGCGGGAACAAGATCCCCTCCGACACCTTAACATTAGCGGTAACCGCCATGAAGCCGTCGGCCGTGCAGAAGATATTCGGGTCGGGGCTGACAAAGAAATTTACACCACCCACGCCCATTCTCCTGCGAAGCCCAGGCTAGGTAAGCTCCCCTATCCCTGCCCTATCCCCTGCCCTGCCCTGCCCATTTGTCCCGATTGATTACCTTACACTGCAAAAAAGCAGGGGCTCACTCACCCAAGAAGCTGGCAGAGCACAACCGCCTCTGGCCCTGTGAGCATGCTGTCTCCCTTGTTCGGGTTACGCACGGACACTGCTTTCGAAACCAAAGTCTGTGCAGCCCCAGATTCTCAGGATTAGGATCCACAGGTGCCAGCAGGACGCCATTGTAGATGTGTTCCTGGCAAAAAATGAAGGGAAGCGGCTGGATGGTGTGGTGTGGTGTGGGAAAGAGAGGAGAATTGGTGGCGTGTCTCACCTTGACCAGAAGGCTTTCCAGTCTCGTCTTCCCATTCAGCACTTGCGAATCACTGCAATCCGACGCAGGTTTACTTTCCTCAAACTCATAAACATCAGGCATCCCTACCCACCTTCCCAACCGTCACAGGCTGCTGATGCGTCGATGACGAGGCGGGGCTTACCTTCTGAGGTTGAACATCACCAGCACCTGCCCCTTTTTATCCTTTGGTAGGGAGTCCATTATCTGCAGTGACACAAACACCCCTCGCCACCGTCAAAAGACTTTACTCCTTTGCCGACAGTCAGCCATTCCACTGCTTGTGCACGCGCGTCGTAGGCAAGTGTGAGATATGTGAGTGCGTATGTCGGAGAACCGTATTAGTGGAAGTGGAGGCGCGGGTTGCATACCACCACTCGGTTTATTGCACTGTATGGGACCACCACGCTGCCCTTCACCCCTTTCAGCAGCAGCTGGGACGCATAAAATACGGTATCGTACTTTCCTCTGCGCAAGACATGTTACACAAGCGCAGTAGTCCGTCAGTGACGCCGTTGGCGAGGAACAATAAGCTGGCGGTGGAATTCGCGCCACCCTCACTGGGGCCACTGGGACCCCAGTTGCGTGTAATTTGATCCACGCGCATCCTACTGTCGTTTTCTAGTGCAACTACCGCCACGTTCATCCACTGCCGGTGACCACGAGCTCTGCACATCAGATGGCCTATATAAGCGAGAGGTACTGCGTCTGCTGGCTGCAGGCTTCATCGTCAAATTATTTGTCCCCGACTCAGATAATCGACGGTGTCGGCGAAAGCCAATATGAGCTACGGGATTGCAGGGGGGGGGCTCTGAGGGCTGGTACCGCGGCGAGCTGAACGAGACTGCCGGGACCACCGTGGCAGCGTCGCCGAAGTTGGTAGATTCCTGTTTCACACAGACGTTTTCCATGCTTGTGTCTTTTGACTTGCCACCATTCCGAAGCTCTCGGATCACGACCTGTAGAGCCCGCAGTAGTGGTGGCGCTGCATCCTT
>JAPMLY010003675.1:0-11250 GCA_026401115.1 Tetraselmis chui | reverse complement strand
CATACATTCACAGAGGCGCACACACCCAATCCTCTTGCGCACTCACCATTAACCCCCACCACTACTCCGCCTTTGGTAGGGCCCGCCTTTCGGACCCAGTTTTCACCACCACCCCCTCCCCACATCCACTCAATCACACCAAACACAACATTCTATACCGCAACCCCCCCCACCCTCCTCCTCCGATGGGCCCGCCACCTCCAAGACTGTAACGTCTCCAACCGGTGGCACATCGAGACCTCCGACTTCTCGATGATGGACGCCGATGATGACACCCCCCTCGACCTCAACTCCCTCCCCGACATAAGCTCTCCTCCATCCCTCCCCATCCAGTCCCCACTCAATGTGAGGTGCTATTTTGGTTAGGCTAAGTTGGCAACCTTAGACTAATAGTAGAACCTAATCTCTTGATCTAATCATACAGCGTAGAGAAAATTAGTAAGATTGTCTTAGGAACAGGGTTTGTTACAATCAGGGTGTGGCGTAAATCTGGGTTGTACCGGTCTGGGTCTCTTCCTCGGCCAGTAAGTCCCCGTCTTAAATATCCACGCCTCATGTGTTCTAGAAACATCCTTAGAACTTGTAGCTTGTGATGTCTGCTAACTAAACCAAACTATTACTAGTGATACATATTATATGAGATTATCTGTACCGTCTATCTAACCTTATCGCACAAGCTCTTTGAACTATATAGAAAAGAACTATCAAGAAGAGATACTGCTAGTAACTCTGTACTGTCCACGGAAAATACGGCGATACAGTTGCGTGGTACAGCCGTGATGACAATAAAAGAGTCACTGAATATCGCTAAGATACAGGTACCATTTAGAGGAAATAAATAATGTCAGATACTAGCAATTAGCAAAATGGCTAGGATATGACACTCTCCCCTCCTTATGCACCAGCGTCCTCGCTGTGCAGTGCTCAGGGTCTTGGTTTCTTGGGGATTCTTGCAGGCCAGCGATTGCAAAATCTAACAAAGTCAGGGGTGCCAGAAAATTCTCGATAAACATCCGTTCGAAGAAATTCGGAAAAGATGCTTAAGTGGTTGACTCCTCGCATGGGCTCCCAAGTGTCCTCGCTAGGTACGTTGAACGGTGCTGCCCAACGGACTTTGAACAAAAGTCCCGTGCCGTTGGAGTTAAAAGCCACATCGAGTATTTGGTCGACTTCAAATCGCTTCGCATCGTGCACAATCGGAATTGGCTGCGCACTGTTGGCATGTTCTGTTTCTGAATTCCATTTCTCCAGTAGACTGGCGTGTACAACATCGTGAATCCGTACTCCAAGGGGTAGCTTATTAAGCCGAAATGCCACCGGGGAAACTTCCTCTATAATGAGAAATGGTCCAATGTAGCGGTCGCGTAGTTTAGAACATGGCTGTTGTACAAATCGTAGATTTGTCGCCTTGAGCTTAACCTTGTCGCCAACGGTAAAAGATACTGGTAACCGGTGCCGATTTGCAAGATCTTGCATGTGTGCATGGGCTGCTTTGACGCAATCGTGGGCAAATCTGTGCATCTCGACCAGAATCTTTACTTGCTCCGGTACAGTACGGCTAGGCTCGTTATCTTCAAATGTAGCCGTCGTTGGAGATATCGGCTCGAATCTCAGCGTCGCCTTAAATGAAGACATAGTCGTCGACGTAGAAACCGTTGCATTGATCGCAAACTCCACGTTGGTAAGGTGTTGAACCCAGTCGTCGTGCAAGGGGTGCACGTAGCATCGTATGACTTGCTCCCATGTCTGGTTTACTCGTTCAATTTGGCCATATGTCTGGGGATGATAGCTCGTAGAAATATTAAGCTCGGTGCCAACAACCCTAAATAGGGTTTGCTAGAAGTCGCTCATAAACCGGGGATCTCGATCGGATATGAATTTCCGTGGTAAGCCAAAATGCAGAAAAACATCGCGGTGCATAACTTTCGCTAATTACTCCGTTGTAATTGTTTTCGTAATTGGCTCGACAATCGTCCGTTTCGTAAGCATACAAACGAATACCACCACAGCATCATACCCATCGCAATCATGAAGGTCCGTAATCAGGTCAAGCGATACGTGCTCAAAGGGCCTGGTCGGTACCTCGTGCGATTGAAGGAGTCCATAAGGCTTGTGTCGCGCTGCCTTGTTGCGTTGGCATGTAACACCACTGCGTACATAGTGTTGTATTGACCGCTTCATGTTAGGCCACCAAAACGTCCGGGTCACTGTTGCCAATAGTCGAATAATACCAGGATGTCCCGCGGTGGGTGCGTCGTGTAGTTCGTACAGTACTCTTGATCGCAATGTAGAGACGTTCGGCACATACAGTCTTGTCCCGTAGGCGTACAAGAGTCCATTTGATTGACGTACCAGCCAGGTAGGTAGAGATTTCCGGGTAATGTCATATCCTAGCCATTTAGCAAAGTGCTACTATCTGACATTATTTATTTCCTATAAATGGTACCTGTACCTTTGCGATATTCAGTGACTCTTTTATTGTCATCACGGCAGTACAACTGTATCGCCGTATTTTCCCTCGACAGTACAGAGCTAATAGCAGTATCTCTTCTAGATAGTTCTTTTCTAGATAGTTCTAAGAGCTTGTGCGATAAGGTTAGATAGACGGTACATGTAACCTCAGTTAACCTGTATCACTAGTAATAGTTTGGTTTAGTTAGCAGACAGCACAAGGTACAGGTTCTAAGGCTGTTTCTAGAACACCTGAGGTGTGGATATTTAAGACGGGGACTTACTGGCCGAGGAAGTGACCGGTACCGACCAGATTTATGCCACACCCAGATTGTAAGAAACCTTGTTCCTAAGACAATCTTATTAATTCTCTCTACGCTGTATAATTAGATCCAGAGATTAGGTTATACTATTAGTCTAAGGTTGCCAACTTAGCCTAACCAAAGTAGCACCTCACACGTGGTTTCGGAGCCTCAGAACAGCTAGACGAGACGAAGATGTCTAACCGAGCAGGAGAGAGACTACCAGAGGAAGTTTATGGTCGACCAGAGGGGGCGCCTTCTGGGCCGACACAACCGACGTCGACAGATGGTGGAAGACATGCAGTGCGAGAAGGATCGAGTCCCACGATGGAGCCTATGTCGGTACACGTCACCGAGATGCTACAACGACTAAGTAACCGAGTTGACACTTCTTCGATTGAGCTATCTCAACTGCGTGACCACGACGACAACGGTTTCGGACATTTTGAAGGACGAGTGAACAGAAGACGAGAGACGGAGAATTTTCTTCGAGGAGAACAATTGAGATCGGAGAGGACGCGAGAGATGCCGAGCATGATGCCGAACGATTTGAAACCAGCCAAGATCAAGAGCATCGCTACGACTAACATCGACGAGCTGAGAAACTGGTTCCGACATGCACGAGGGTATCTACGGTATCACAACGTTAACCCTGAAGAGGAAAGAGGAGTGTACTGGGTATATGGCTTTCCGGAAGGCCCACTATCGAAGTGGTGGTACTCCCAAGTTGCGCAGACTGGAGATGAAGTCGGTGGAGGATTCTCCGGAGTATCTGAGATGGAGAAATCCTTAATTCAGGAATTTTGCGGAAGAACACCGGCGGAACAAGCGAGATTGAATTTGGACAAGGCGCGACAGAAAACAACGGTCCTAAAGTATGCGAACTACTTTCGAGAACAATTATTGGAGCTTCCTCACCGTCATGAAGAAGATAACGTACATGACTTCCAGCGCGGTCTGAGACCCTCGATTCATAAGGAGGTTGCCCTGAAAAACCCTAAGACCCTACACGAGGCGATTCAAGCAGCTCTGCGAGCGGAGGCAGCGGAGACCAAGATTGAAACGACCCAACGTTCGACATGCCGATTGAACGCCATCGAAGAAGACAACGACTTTTCAGAGGCAGCGGAGGAGATCGACAGTGAGTCGGAGGAAGATTCGCATGGCGCGACCGAAGAAAAGCCGCGGGAGCTGTACGGGATTAGACGCCTCACTCAAGAAGAAGTCGACAGATTCAAGAAGGAGGGCAAGTGCTTCATTTGCCACAAGGGACACATCGCTATCGACTGCCCAGAGAAAAAGAATAAGAAGAACGACAGAACGAGGAAATCCCGGCCGGGAAAGTGAGACCTGAGTCGGCAGCTCACGGCAAGGTGCAAGATGAGGTTTCGTCTCCTACAACAACTCAGGAAGAGACCAAGACAAAAGAAGTACGAAACCCGTTACCTCAAACGACATTGAGGCCAGTCTTTAGGAGCAAGGACTTTAGCGATTGGATGATGAATAGGGAGTATATTTCTTCAAGTACTCTCAGACCTACGGACCTTTCGACTTAGATGGAGCTAGCGATAATGACGGCCTTAATTCTCAAGTGGCGGAGGATTTTTGCTGTCCGGCGCGCCCATTTCAGGAGAGAGATTTACAGAAGTACCGGAGAATTTGGCTAAATGCGCCATTTAATGAATTAGAAGATTTTTTGGACCATTATTTGCGGATTAAACTGCTCCATCCCCACCTGAGAGCGGTTATAGTGGTTCCAAAATGGAGGGCAAAACCATGGTTCAAGCTGCTGCGAAACTTCCGACTTGTCGACGAGCTGGCGGCGACAGAACATGTGTTTACCTGCCCTACGAATGATGGAATAGAAGGAAGAAGGCAAGATATTGGACCGACAAGATGGACGACGCAAGTCTACGTCGACGACACCGATCGAGTTCAATTTCTGCCTCAGAACCTACAGAACCCCCCGAAGACCTACCGGACTCACTCGACGACTCTTGTTACCGATGGCCGACGAGTGTTACTAGCGAAAGAGGATATTGGCATGGTCTGGTTTCTTGGTGGCAAACAAGAAATTGAAGACGCGACCCCGGAATGCACAGCAGTGCGAGCTCTTACGGAGAAAACTGGATTTAAGGTGAGCGAAACAAACTTACGCCTTTTAGGAACGGAGTCTTCCGGACAGAATAAGCGCTACGTGTATATCGCTCGCGTTCGACCCGGATCGATACCGAACGCTACGTCAACTTCTCGGGCAATATGGGCTACCTGGAAGGAATTAATTTCGGCACGGCGTACGGGTTATCTAGTTCGTGGAGATCAGCAATTCCCTCTTCGTTACGAGACTTTAGGAAAACCGATCGACGGGTGGATGAACAAGAACGTTCGACTAGAAGACAGTGTTCCTGCGACGCTGCACGTATCCACAACCCTATCTGGAACAAGTCTGTTTGTGTTGGGAGGCACCTTACGCGGACATCGATGCCGTATTTCGGTTGACTCTGGCGCTTCGTAAAATTTCTGCAAGGCTGAGTGGGTACGGGAGCATCACATTTCGACGGTTTCTGGAGAGAAATACCCTATAAATTTGGCAGATGGTAGTACAACTACGACTCGCCAACGACTACGGAATGAAGTGCTTACAATAGGGACCATGGATATACGTTTGGACGCAATTATGACAGAATTGGATAAATTCGACATCATCCTCGGTCAACCTTGGTTACAAGCCGTCAACCCGGATATAGATTGGTCTATTAAGACGATTATATATGGACTCCTTCAATCGCACGAGGTACCGACCAGGCCCTTTGAGCACGTATCGCTTGACCTGATTACGGACCTTCATGAGTGCGATGGGTATGATGTTGTGGTGGTATTCGTCCGTTTGCTTACGAAACGGACGATTGTTGAGCCAATTACGAAAACAATTACAGCGGAACAATTAGCGAAAGTTATGCACCGCGCTGTTTTTCGGCATTTTGGCTTACCACGGAAATTCATATCCGATCGAGATCCCCGGTTTATGAGCGACTTCTGGCAAACCCTATTTAGGGTTGTTGGCACCAAGCTTAATATTTCTACGAGCTATCATCCCCAGATAGATGGCCAAATTGAACGAGTAAACCAGACATGGGAGCAAGTCATACGATGCTATGTGCACCCCTTGCACGACGACTGGGTTCAACACCTTACCAACGTGGAGTTTGCGATCAATGCAGCGGTTTCTACGTCAACGACTATGTCTCCATTTAAGGCGACGCTGAGAGTCGAGCCGACATCTCCAACGACGGCTACATTTGAAGATGACGAGCCTAGCCGTACTGTACCGGAGCAAGTAAAGATTCTGGTCGAGATGCACAGATTTGCCCACGACTACAGCGTCAAAGCAACTCATGCACACATGCAAGATGCTGCAAATCGGCACCGGTTACCATTATCTTTTACAGTTGGTGACAAAGTTAAGCTCAAGGCGACAAATCTACGGTTTGTACAACAGCCATGTTCTAAACTACGCGACCGCTACATTGGACCGTTTCTCATTACGGAGGAAGTTTCCCCGGTGGCATTTCGGCTTAAGCTACCCCCTGGAGTACGGATTCACGATGTTGTACACGCCAGTCTACTGGAGAAATGGAATTCAGAAACAAAACATGCCAACAGTGCGCAGCCAATTCCGATTGTGCACGATGCGAAGCGATTTGAAGTCGACCAAATACTCGACGTGGCTTTTAACTCCAACGGCACGGGACTTTTGTTTAAGGTCCCCTGGGCAGCACCGTTCAACGTACCTAGCGAGGACACTTGGGAGCCCATGCGAGGAGTCAACCACTTAAGCATCTTTTCCGAATTTCTTCGAACGGATGTTTATCGAGAATTTTCTGGCACCCCTGACTTTGTCAGATTTCGCAATCGCTGGCCTGCAAGAACCCCCAAGAAGCCAAGACCCTTAGTACTGCACAACGAGGACGCTGGTGCTTAAGGAGGGGAGAGTGTCATATCCTAGCCATTTTGCTAATTGCTAGTATCTGACATTATTTATTTCCTCTAAATGGTACATGTATCTTAGCGATATTCAGTGACTCTTTTATTGTCATCACGGTAGTACCACGCAAATGTATCGCCGTATTTTCCGTGGACATTACAGAGTTACTAGCAGTATCTCTTCTAGATAGTTCGTTTCTATATAGTTCAAAGAGCTTGTGCGATAAGGTTAGATAGACGGTACAGATAATCTCAGATAATATGTATCACTAGTAATAGTTTGGTTTAGTTAGCAGACATCACAAGCTACAGGTTCTAAGGCTGTTTCTAGAACACATGAGGTGTGGATATTTAAGACGGGGACTTACTGGTGCCACTCATGAAGGTCCGTAATCAGGTCAAGCGATACGTGCTCAAAGGGCCTGGTCGGTACCTCGTGCGATTGAAGGAGTCCATAAGGCTTGTGTCGCGCTGCCTTGTTGCGTTGGCATGTAACACCACTGCGTACATAGTATTGTATTGTCCGGTTCATGTTAGGTCACCTAAACGTCCGGGTCACTGTTGCCAATAGTCGAATAATACCAGGATGTCCCGCGGTGGGTGCGTCGTGTAGTTCGTACAGTACTCTTGATCGCAATGTAGAGACGTTCGGCACATACAGTCTTGTCCCGTAGGCGTACAAGAGTCCATTAGATTGACGTACCAGCCAAGTAGGTAGAGATTTCCGGGTAAGCATATATTTATCTGAGTCATAAGCAATTTTTTTGATTTCCGCATGAAATCTAGAGTCAGGATGTTACCGGGATTCAAGGGAAAAAATCTGCGCGTGTAACTCGCATTCTGCTTCGTCGTTGGTCCAATCGCGTAGCATTTGCAGCTTCGGTAATGAGTCCTTCAGGTGAGGTCGGCGAGACAGAGCGTCTCCATGGTTGACTGCTCCCTTCTTGTACACGATGTCCATATGTCGCTGATAAGGTGCTAAAACTTGAAGCCATCGCACCTGTCGAGTAGACAAATCGCGCTGCCGAAAGAAGTGTCGCAACGTGTCGTGGTCCGTAATTACTGTAAATCCCGCCGCGCCATCTAAGTAGCAACGGAATTTCAGTAGAGCGTCGCGAACTGCTAGTAGCTCCTGTTCGTGGACATGGTAGTGTACCTCATGCTTGTTCATCTTTCGAGCATGGTACGCAACATGTTGTAATCCAATACCTTGGTCTTGTAACATCACTGCTCCTACTGCAAATCCAGAAGCATTTGTGTACAGAGTGTATCTTGCATTAGGAGAAGTGTCACGAATTACCAGGACTGGTGCACGTACCATTGCGCCTTTAATTTGCTCGAATGCTGACTCGGCTTGAGGGGTCGAGCGAAATTCCGGTGTCTTCTTGGTCAGATCCGTTAATGGGGTTGCTAGGGTTGCGAATTGGTTGATAAACCTCCGGTAATGTCCAGCAAGTCCCAAAAATCCACGTACTTCAGTCACAGATTTCGGCCGGGGCCAATCATGTACTGCCTCCACCTTGTCGGGGTCCATTCGGATCTGTCTAGCTTCCACCACATGTCCCAGGAAGTTGACGCTCGATCGTCCGAAGTGACACTTAGAGAGTTTGATATGCAAATGGTGTCGCTGCAACTCTCGTAACACGAGTCGAATATGCTCGAGGTGTTCGTCGGCCGTCTTACTGTAGATCAGCACGTCGTCCAGATATACCACGCAGAACTTGCCAAGATACGGGGCCAAAACTCGATTCAGCATCGCTTGGAATCCAGCTGGGGCGTTACAAAGTCCAAAGGGTAGAACGCAGTACTCGAACAATCCGTAATGAGTTCGGAATGCTGTCTTATGTATGTCGCGTTCCTTCACTCGAACTTGGTGATAGCCATTATACATGTCTAGCGTATTGAAATAATGAGCCCCATATAGCGAGTCGTGTAATTCATCAATCCGGGGTAACGGTGTTCGGTCTTTCCTCGTAAGGTCGTTGAGTTTCCGATAGTCTACACACATACGCATGGTACCATCCTTCTTGCGTACAAATAAAATCGGGGCACCGTACGGAGATTTAGACGGACGAATCCAGCCTTTTGCGAGTAAGTCTTATAAATGTACCTTAACCTCTCGGAGTTCTGCCGGTGACATGTCTCTTCCTCGGCCAATAAGTCCCCGTCTTAAATATCCACACCTCAGGTGTTCTAGAAACAGCCTTAGAACCTGTAGCTTGTGATGTCTGCTAACTAAACCAAACTATTACTAGTGATACAGGTTATCTGAGATTATATGTACCGTTTATCTAACCTTATCCCACAAGCTTTTAGAACTATCTAGAAAAGAACTATCTAGAAGAGATACTGCTAGTAGCTCTGTACTGTCCACGGAAAATACGGGTATACAGTGGTACTGCCGTGATGACAATAAAAGAGTCACTGAATATCGCTAAGATACAGGTACCATTTAAAGGAAATAAACAATGTCAGATAGTAGCACTTAGCTAAATGGGCTAGGATATGACACATAATCAAACACCCTCCACCACTCCAAAGAGCACCGCTCCACCCCCCTTCCTCCCCCCCCCCACCATCCCCTCCACCACCTATGTTGGCCCGCCCGCTACACCCCATCCAGACACCACCCCCCACACCCCACTCCCCACCATCACCGAGGACTCCACCGACCCAATGGACTCCTCCTCCTCACCTCTCCCTCACAACGACCCCAACCCACCCCACAGTCTCTCAACCCCCTCCCATGCCCTCCTCCCCCCTCCACCCGCTCCCCCCCTCCTCCCCGCGACCCTCCCACCCACCAGGGACTGGATCCGCCATTTTTTGGTTGGGTTCGGATCCTTGAGTACGTGATTATTTAGGATCCGGAACTAGTGAGTACCTTAAAAAAAGGGATCCGGATCCCGCGATTACTTGTGATTCTAGGGTTCGGATCCCGCGATTACCTGTGATTCTAGGGTTCGGATCCCGCGATTACCTGTGATTCTAGGGTCCGGATCCCGCGATTACCTGTTATTCTAGGGTTCGGATCCAGCGATTACCTGTGATTCTAGGGTTCGGATCCAGCGAGTACCTGTGTTTTCGGTTCCGGAACCGAGTACATGAGTACTTCTAAATTTTTGGTTCCGTTGGATTCGTTGGGTTCGCGATTCCAACAAGTACTCGAAGTACTCATGCAAATTGATACAAATTGCGCATTTTGGGGGAAATTGTACTGCAAATTCATTTTTTACATCTCTACTATTGAAATTGAAATTGAAATTGTTTACAACATGTACCGTATGCGCCGGTTTTTCACCAAAAGCCGGATGCGTCGGCTGCTGTCTTTGGGCCCTCCCAACTATGCCATACAGGAAACTTACAAGTCAGGGCTAGACCGTTAACCACCTATTCCAACCTCTCCAAGGGTGTTCGGGGGTTTTACTCCCCCCCGGGGAGGGTGCAATTAGAGGCGAAGGTTGTGTGCATTCAGGGTCGTGCGAGGGGGCAATGTGCGGATGTGCGGCGGGAGGTCGTGCGGGACTTGATGCGGTATATGCGTAGGAGGTGATGCAGCCATTGGACAGTATGCGTATGGAGTTGTGCAAGAATGCGAGATGTGTCGAGATGTGCTTTGGAGACGAGTTTATCTGGAGGGTCGGTGCGGGCGGTGAGAAGGGAGGTGAGACTCGTGATGGTGGAGGAGTGCGGTGTACCTGTGCGGCTCATGACTATGGGGAGGATGTCGACCACTGTGCCTGGCCAGTGGTTTCTGATGGCGTTCGCAAGGGGTGTGTATTTGTCACGTATGAGGTCGGCCGTGTGGGAGAGGTTGTTGTCTGTGCAGTATTTCCATTCCCCTATCTGAATCTTTTTTATGGACGCGTAGCGACGGCGACCGTTGGAGTGACCAACGAATCGGGGTTCGAGGATGCGGATGAAGTCAGGTTTGTGTGCAGGGGGACGAAGCAGGGGGGGGAGAATCTCAGGGGGGAGGACGGCGGGGCATGAGGTTAGGGAGTCAGGCGAGAGACCTTCGTCAGCAGCAACAAGTCGGGTGGGCATGTGGGTGGGGTGAGGTGGGTGGCAGTCAAGTGGAGTGAGGGCAGGGGTGGGGGAAGCAAACGATTTTATGGGTTTGTTACCGAAGTCGGCGGTGATGGTTTCCCAACGTCCTCCGTTGTGGCGTTCCAGTAGGGAGAGTAGGAGTTGCAGAGCGCTGTTGTGTCGGTCCTGTCTTAGACCAGACATAGAGGGGCAGTTACCGGCCATGTGGCCGTTGCTGGTGAATTGACCACACAGGGGGCAGCGCAGGGTGGGGTTGTGAGTAAGTAGGCGGGTGTTGTGGACGCCCCACATGAATTCTTGTTTGTGTGTGAACTGGATATTTGTGAGGGTTGAGTGTTTTTTGTGGTAAGAAAAATCGGCGCCGTCCTTCGCGGCGCGGGCGAGGAGGGCTCCGTGTTTGGTTGTTTGCGAGAGAGGAGTGTGTGTGTGTTTTGTGCTGTAGGTGTGTGCGTCGGATTTGAGG
>JAPMLY010003674.1:0-14694 GCA_026401115.1 Tetraselmis chui | reverse complement strand
ACCAAGGTATTGGATTACAACCTGTTGCGTACCATGCTCGAAAGATGAACAAGCATGAGGTACACTATCATGTCCACGAACAAGAGCTACTGGCAGCTCGCGACGCTCTACTAAAGTTCCGTTGCTACTTAGATGGCGCGGCGGGATTTACAGTAATTATGGACCATGACACGTTGCGACACTTCTTTCGGCAGCGCGATTTGTCTACTCGACAGGTGCGATGGCTTCAAGTTTTAGCGCCTTACCAACGACATGTGGACATCGTATACAAGAAGGGAGTAGTCAACCATGCAGACGCTCTGTCTCGCCGACCTGACATGAAGGACTCAATACATAAGCTGTAATTGTTACGCGATTGGACCAACGACGAAGCAGAATGCGAGTTACACGCGCAGATTTTTTCCCTGGAATCCCGGTTACGCCCTGACTCTGGACTTCATGCGGAAATCAAAAACGCTTATGACTCGGATAAATATGTGCTTACCCGGAAATCTCTGCCTACAAGACTGGTACGTCAATCAAATGGACTCTTGTACGCCTACGGAACAAGATTGTATGTGCCGAACGTCTCTACATTGCGATCAAGAGTACTGTACGAACTACACGACGCACCGACCGCGGGACATCTTGGTATTATTCGACTATTGGCAGAAGTGACCCGGACGTTTTGGTGGCCTAACATGAAGCGGACAGTACAACACTATGTGCGCAGCTGTGTTACCTGTCAACGCAACAAGGCAGCGCGACACAAGCCTTATGGACTCCTTCAATCGCATGAGGTACCGACCATGCCCTTTGAGCATGTATCGCTTGACCTGATTACGGACCTTCATGAGTGCGATGGGTATGATGTTGTGGTGGTATTCGTCTGTATGCTTACGAAACGGACGATTGTCGAGCCAATTACAAAAAACGATTACAACGGAACAGATAGCAAAAGTTATGCACCGCGCTGTTTTTCGGCATTTTGGCTTACCACGGAAATTAATATCCGATCGAGATCCCCGGTTTATGAGCGACTTATGGCGAACCCTATATAGGGCTGTTGGCACCAAGCTTAATATCTCTACGAGCTATCATCCCCAGACATATGGCCAAACTGAACGAGTAAACCAGACATGGGAGCAAGTCATACGATGCTATGTGCACCCCTTGCACGACGATTGGGTTCAACACCTTACCAACGTGGAGTTCGCGATCAACGCAGCGGTTTCTACGTCAACGACTATGTCTCCATTTAAGGCGACGCTGGGATTCGAGCCGACATCTCCAACGACGGCTACATTTGAAAACAACGAGCCTAGCCGTACTTTACCGGAGCAAGTAAAGATTCGGGTCGAGATGCACAGATTTGCCCACGACTGCGTTAAAGCAGCCCAGGCACACATGCAAGATGCTGCAAATCGGCACCGGTTACCTGTACCTTTTACATTTGGCGACAAAGTTAAGCTCAAGGCGACAAATCTACGGTTTGTACAACAGCCATGTTCTAAACTACGTGACCGCTACATTGGACCGTTTCTCATTACGGAGGAGGTTTCCCCGGTTGCATTTCGGCTTAAGCTACCCCCTGGAGTACGGATTCACGATGTTGTACACGCCACTCTACTGAAAAAATGGAATTCAGAAGCAGAACAGGCCAACAGTGCGCAGCCAATTCCGATTGTGCACGATGCGAAGCGATTTGAAGTCTTTTCCGAATTCCTTCGAACAGATGTTTATCGAGAATTTTCTGGCACCCCTGACTTTGTCAGATTTCGCAATCGCTTGCATGCAAGAACCCCCAAGAAACCAAGACCTTGAGTACTACACAGCGAGGACGTTGGTGCTTAAGGAGGGGAGAGTGTCATATCCTAGCCATTTAGCTAAGTGCTAGTATCTGACATTATTTAGTTCCTCTAAATGGTACTTGTATCTTAGCGATATTCAGTGACTCTTTTATTGTCATCACGGCAGTACAACTGTATCGCCGTATTTTCCCTCGACAGTATAGAGTTACTAGCAGTATCTCTTCTAGATAGTTCGTCTCTAGATAGTTCTAAGAGCTTGTGCTGTTGAGTTGAGATGGCTTCTCTTGGAGCTGGACATTACGTGGTTTTAGTAATTCACGTCGGAGGAACTAAATCGTCGGACTTGAAGTTGGTGTTTCAGCGTGAGCCTCGTTCTGGTAAAACTTGGTTCCCAGCTGGCTCTGTCTTACCTAACGAAGAGCCTGTCGACGCTGCTATTCGCGAGTTACACGAGGAGACCGGTCTTGTTTTGACATCGGATAATTTGACGCTGTTGAGTGGTGAACCTGTTAACGTTACACTACCTCAAGAACGACAGCTTGTTTACGTGTACTCGGCTTCTATTCCTGTCATGTTTGCTACGAACAACTTACGTACACCTGCTCAGGTCGAGCAGGCTGTTTTGGCACAGGCGACAGTTAGTCCGGATGGCACCTATGTCGTCCCGGAATCCATCAACATTGACGGTCTGACACTTACGCCCTCACAGAAGGGGTTACTTCGTGCTGAGAAGCACAAGAGTGAATTACTTCACTTTGGTTACGTGACTCACTGGGAATCTTTTTATCGAGCAATCACACAACATGTTCCAGTCATGCAAGACGACACGTCTATCCCGAGACAGTTCCACATGTACACCCGGTTTACAACGGTTGACTCTGGTTCTGTATGGCTTCTGATTCGTAGACACATTAATCGACTGACTGGTGAAGGACCTACAGATTTACGAGTGGGAATGCCGATGCCTACCCACAACTTGGCTGGACTATCAGTGACCCTTACGGAGACTCAGCGAAAGGCTGCTATTACTTCACCGTACCAGGATGGTCGGATACCTCATGTACTGGAGGATTGGCTCGAAGCACAGTCTCAGCGTTTTATAATGCTTGGAATTACGGCTGATTCGTACGATGCAGTGTTCTGGGTTACTTCACAGTTTTCTGGACACCTAGGTGGGTGGTGGTTGAACCGGAAAAATCAGCCTCCAATTCCGTCTACGTACAACGAGCTTGTTACGGAGTTACGCAAGTCGACGTTTCTTCCGAACATTCAGGACGACGCAATTAACGCTTTGCTAAGCTTTACGCAGAGCAACACGATGAGTTACGCGGTCTTCACTAAACAGTACAACGACTACTTACGTCGGTCTCGTCAACACCTGGCAGCTGAGGTACAGTGTGTACGCTTCATTAATGGCCTAGCGAACGATGCACTCAAGAAACTGGCTAAGTCACACCGAGCTCAGCTAGGATACCAGACTACACTAGTGGAGCTGCAAAACTTTTTGAATGACGTCGTGACAGACTCGCCGGAACTAGGCAATGCAAAGTCTGCTGCTGGACCATCTGCCCAACCCTCACGCAAGCGCAACTTTGAAGACCCTTTCGAGGAAGCCTCTAACGTCTGGAAACGTAACAAAGGTGGCCGTGGACGTGGCCGCGGACGTGGACGTGGAGGTCGCAACAGTGGTGGACGTGGTCAGACATCTGGCCGCGAAGATTTTAATTCACTCGCAAATGCAATGACAGCTGAGGAGCGTAAGCGACACATGGACGAAGGACTCTACTTCAAGTGCCACAAGAAGGGACACCGTTTGTTCCAATGTCCGGAGTTTAAAGGCAAGGCACCGATGCAACCTAAGAAGCAATGATGGTGGCAAGGCTGTTCTACAAATGAACTGGAGCAGCCGGCTACATCTACTGTTCATTCTGAGACATTGTTAGCAACAGAGGTCGTCGAAACACCTTCGACATCTCCATCGACTACAGTTGCGACACCTGTAACGCAAGTAGCAGGTCGTCGTCGTCAGACAAAGCAGAGACAAAGTCGTAAACCTGTAACCAGACGTTCAGTTGATTGGAAACTGGTTGACTCAGTCTTTGACTCTCTGCATGCACGTTTCAACTTCACGTTGGAGGGATGTGCTGATGATGAAGGTCTTAACTCGCACGGTGACTTACCTCACTGTTCGCCGAGTGACTCGATTCTAGACAGAGATTTAACAGGAGAACGGGTGTTCATCAACCCACCCTGGGAGTTAGCTGAACAGATTGCGCAGCATTTTGAGGATTGTCGTCGAACATCTCCGACATCTACGATGGCTGTATTTGTACTACCGAAGTGGGCGAAATTTACTCAGGTGACTAAGCACTGGAAACTCTACCAAGAATTCCCAGCAAGGACACAGCTTTTTACACGTCAGTCACTTGAGAACCCAGCGCAACAAGAGGTGGTTGCTCCAGCACCTTGGCCTGTACAGCTGTGGTTAGTCGACGCAGATTGTGCGTTTAACGACTCACCAGAACCTACATCACCTGATCAACCCGACTCGGTACCTGTACCAACAGACGACTCGGAACAGTCCATCGCTACGCTGCGACAATTTTCTTCGCCAGCTACAGCACTACTTACTGACCTCACGGAAGCTCGCCCGTTAATTCGAACCGAATTGACTGTGAAAACTCCTGATGGCGGACACCAAATTTCTGGATTAGTGGATTGCGTTGCGACGCTTGATTTTGTGTCATAGGACTTTGTACGACGCTTTGCTTTACAGACTCGAAAGTCTGCAAGTAAGACTCCAGTTCGACTCGCTAACGGACAACGAGTGACTTCTACGACAGTCTGTGACGTGACTTTTGAGCTGGCTCGACACGAGTTTCAACGGACTTTCAACGTCTTACGTGATTTACGCATAGCTGATTTAATCCTGGGTTTACCATGGCTTGATGACGAACATGCCTCTTTACAATTTGGTACAACCAAAACTTTTACACTAATATGGACGGCACAGCAGTGGAAACTACACTTGAGGAACGACGCCCTGAGTATCTACTCCTGTCGTCTACAAAAGTTCAGAAGCTAAAGCGCAAGACGCGCCGCAGCAGGGGACGTCACGCTGATTTTTACGTCATTGAATTTACGTCAGCCGCCGAACAATCGACAGACTTCCACACTGGAGAGGAACTAACAGCAGAACAACGTGACAACTTCCGGTCGATACTCTTCGATGACTTCCCGGAGTTACTGCAACCTGTCGACTCTCCACATGTAAGCCGACAGTGGGATCATCCCATTGAAACAATAGGCCCAATGCGACGTCAACGTCTAAACAGATTGTCACCCGCAGAGCGCGTTGAGCTTAATCGACAGCTCAAAGACGCGATGGAAGCTGGTTTGATACGCCCCAGCTACAGTGAGTTCGGCTCGCCAAATCTTTTTGTGCGAAAAGCTGATGGCTCGCTACGTCTTTGCATTGACTACCGTGGCCTTAACGAGGTTACGCGTAAGGACGCCTACCCACTTCCGAGAGTGGATGACACACTGGACGAACTTAAGGACGCGAATTTTTACACACACCTCGACCTCGCTTCTGGATTCTGGCAAGTTCGAGTGCGTGATCAGGACGTTCACAAGACGGCTTTCCAGACCCCTGATGGCTTAATGGAATGGGTCGCCATGCCGTTTGGGCTGTGCAACGCACCAGCTACATTTCAGAGGATGATGAACGACATTCTTCGCGACTTTTTACATAAGTTCGTGACAGTCTACCTGGATGACGTCTGTATCTACAGTCGAACTCTGGAAGAGCATCTAGAACACCTACGTCTAGTGCTACAGCGATTCAAGGAGGAAGGGCTGAAATTACGCCTTAAGAAATGCTTCTTCGGATTGCAAGAAATGGAGTATCTGGGCTACACTGTGTCAGCCGGAAAATTTTCGATTTCCACAAAGAAAGTCGAGGCCGTTGCAGACTGGCCAGTGCCCAAGACGCAGAAGGAGGTTCGCAGTTTCGTATAGTTCTGCAACTTCTATGCGAGATTTATACACCATTTTAGCGACCTTACGGCTCCATTGACGGACTTACTGCGGAAGTCCCAGCCACAGAAGGTTACGCTGACGCCTGCCTGTTTGGAAGCCTTCGAGACTCTCAAGTTACGGCTCATTTCCGCGCCATGCCTGATCCTTCCGGAGGTCGGCTCGGACGCGACGTTCACCGTGGCTACAGATGCTTCAACAGTGGGGATTGCAGCAGTCCTGTTGCAAGACCAAGGAGGCGGTCTTCAACCAGTCTCTTACTGGGCGCGTAAGCTGAATCCAGCTGAGCGTGGTAACACTTACTCTGCGTACGACTTAGAAGCTTTGGCTGTATGCGAAGCTGTCAAGCATTGGAGGTGCTATCTTGAAGGCTGTTCTAAGTTCCTTGTCGTAACAGACCACGACACACTGCGACATCTGCTCAGGCAACCGAACAACAGGTTGAACAAGCGGCAAGCAAGATACCTGCGGGATTTGCAACCGTTTGTGGGCTCGATGACACTTGCATATCGCAAGGGAGCTGTGAACGAAGCTGACCCGTTAAGCCGGCGACCAGACTTCGTACCTCAGGCCACAGTACCCTTATTTTGGGATGGCGAGGTTCCGTCAGATCGAGAATTACGACGGAAGTCCCAGCTGCTGTTTGAAGACGCACAGTTAAATTCACTGATTGTTGAAGCGTTGCAGCTGAGCCCTAAGTTCGCTGATCTCATTCGCGAGGGGTTCTCACAAGATTCGTTTTATGGGGACGATGGTGAGTGGACAAGAGACAGCCGGATAGAAGCCAGAGATGGGTACTTTTGGCGTCTCAATCGCCTCTGTATTCCACAGAACTCTGAGCTCCGACTGAGATTGATCACAGAGCTGCACGAAAGTTCGTCAGCTGGTCACAGAGGAGTTGCTAGCACTCTTGCTAAAGCACTCGACAGATTCTGGTGGAAACGAATCCGCCAAGATGTGAAAGATTTTTGTGAACGCTGCGTCGTGTGCCGACGAGCAAAGATTCGACCGCAGATGGCTGCGACTCTTTACCCATTACCTGTTCCACCCATACCGTGGCACACAGTTGGTCTTGACTACCTGACACACTTGCCTAAGAGCAACGGCTTTAACAGTGTGCTGATTGTAGTAGACCATCTAACTCGAATGGCCCATTTTCTGCCATGTACAGAGTCGATTACTCCCGAAGAAACTGCCACTTTGTTTTTACAGGGAGTCTACCGCTTACATGGACTTCCCCGTGTGCTAATCAGCGACCGCGACCCAAAATTTGTCAGCGCTTTCTGGCAGACACTTTGGAGACGCCTTGGAACGCGTCTGAACATGTCTTCCAGCCGACACCCAGAAACAGATGGACTAACAGAGCGCGTGAACAGCACGTTTCAGCTGCTTCTTCGTTGCTTCTGTTGCTATGATGGCTCTGACTGGTCGACACTTTTACCGCAAGTGGAGTTTGCGTACAACGCTTCACGTGCACTCGGAATTGAGCACACACCGTTCGAGGCTAACTTTGGTTTTTCTCCTGAGGAGCCTCCTGACCTGCTTTTCAGCATGCGACCGTCGATTCCAATTTCGCAAGACGCAACAGAACGGTTAAGATTGTTACAGGAAGTGCACAACCTGGTACGCTCAGTGTTACAGCTACACAAGGATGAGATGCAGGCGAGCACAGAACCGTCTACAGCGCCACATTTCGCTAAGGGAGACAAGGTGTCAGCCGTCACAGCAAATCTTTTTCTGCGAGGACAACCAAACAGAAAACTCAGAGACAGACAGCTCGGCCCTTTTTCAGTGGAGGAGCAGATTGGGAAACACAGTTACAGATTGAAACTACCAGCGACAGTACGCTTACATCATGTGTTCCATGTTAACAACTTAAGACCCTGCTCTACCGCTCCACTACGACCATCTGTCCCAGTAACTGTACCTGAAGGAGACGATGAGGAGTTCGACGTCTCACACATCTCCGTTGTGTGCATCAAGTCGCTACCTGGGCGACGAGGCAAATATTTGCTCTTCATGACGCACTTCAGTGATGACGACATTCCACCTGTATGGCACCGTTTGAATGAGGTGCATCGAACAATTGCGTTACAAGAATTCTTGGAGACGCCCCAATGGCGCAAGTTCGCCAAGACTCAGGCGTACATTGACTTCATGCACGCTTTCCCAGCGCGCATTCCTGAGTCCCAGTAACTGCTTCAGTAAAGGAGCCAAGAACCACGGAGGTCTGCCTCGCGGCGGCCTCATTGATCTGTCAAGAGGGGGAGGGTACGAGTGTGACGAGTACAGTCCTGCAACAATACATTGCAGGACATTGTACAGGTACTCGTTACGGATACCAAATCGTGCTTTTCCACAGGACGGACGTATACTCGTGGGTACGTCGCTACTGCAATATTGTAATGGTGCTGATGCTACAGTACGACCAGTACCTCCCGGTACGTACAGATATGCATAATTAATCTAACCAGCCAGATGACGCGCCAGAACGAGCTCTTCAATGCAGAAGGAGCCGCGTCGTGAAACCCAATGCTAGGCAGGCCGTGTCTCGAGGACAGATGACGACGGTTGAGCAGCACTGACGCCTGACACGTAAGCGAAGCTTGCAGGCGTAATTAGTCTGGGCTGAAACCTATTTAAGCCCAGTGCAGTAGAGGGAGGTGACAGAACCTTTTAACAATTCCTTTGTTCACTTACAACATCTACTGTCTAAGTACAACAGTGAAACATCTCTCATCAATTGCCTCTCGACAACAGCAGTTTGCAATCTTGCAACTCCAGAACTAGACAGACTAGAACAGATTTGTGCTAGCGTTTAGCTTTCAGAGGCTAACCGCCACACTCCTCTTTGCTCTTCAGGGTTAACGTTGTGATACAGTAGATACCCTCGTGCATGTCGGAACCAGTTTCTCAGCTCGCCAATGTTAGTCTTAGCGATGCTCTTGATCTTGGCTGGTTTGACATCGTTCGGCATCATGCTTGGCATCTCTCGCGTCCTCTCCGATCTCAATTGTTCTCCTCGAAGAAAATTCTACGTTTCTCGGCTTCTGTTCACTCGTCCTTCAAAATGTCTGAAACCGTTGTCGACGTGGTCACGCAGTTGAGATAGCTCAATCGAAAAAGTGTCAACTCGGTTACTTAGTCGTTGTAGCATCTCGGTGACGTGTACCGACATAGGCTCCATCGTGGGACTCGATCCTTCTCGCACTGCATGTCTTCCACCATCTATCGACGTCGGCTGTGTCGGCCCAAAAGGCGCCCCCTCCGGTCGACCACCAACTTCCTCCGGTAGTCCCTCTCCTGCTCGGTTAGACATCTTCGTCTCGTCTAGCTGTTCTCAGGCTCCGAAACCACGTGTGAGGTGCTACTTTGGTTAGGCTAAGTTGGCAACCTTAGACTAATAGTAGAACCTAATCTCTGGATCTAATTATACAACGTAGAGAGAATTAATAAGATTGTCTTAGGAACAAGGTTTCTTACAATATGGGTGTGGCGTAAATTTGGTCTGTACCGGTCTCTCCTGCTCTACTAGTAAGTCCCCGTCTTAAATATCCACACCTCAGGTGTTCTAGAAACAGCCTTAGAACCTGTAGCTTGTGCTGTCTACTAATTAAACCAAACTATTACTAGTGATACAGATTATATGAGATTATCTGTACCGGCTATCTAACCTTATCGCACAAGCTCTTAGAACTATCTCGAGACGAACTATCTAGAAGAGATACTGCTAGTAACTCTGTACTGTCGAGGGAAAATACGGCGATACTGTTGTACTGCCGTGATGACAATAAAAGAGTCAATGAATATCGCTAAAATACAGGTACCATTTAGAGGAACTAAATAATGTCAGATACTAGCACTTAGCTAAATGGCTAGGATATGACACCACCGTTAGGCACCGTTATCGCTAGTGGATTTTCCACTGTCTGGTTGGGTACTTGATTTTTTTTTTCTTGAAATGGCGCCAAAATCAAAACCGGCACCTACCGCGTCGGCCGTCGACTCGGCTGCCGACTCCGGTACTTGCGACACACCGTCGGCCGACTCAGCCGGCGACAATATTCGACTGGTTATGGAGCAGTTGCAATTGCTCCACGCCCGAATGGACGACCATGCCCGGACGCAGTCGGAGCTTCTCCGCCGGGATGCGATGCGCGATCACCCGGTAGCTTACGACGCGGGGGCGACCCCACCTGTGGACAACATGTACATGCCTACTAGTAGCTTCGTGCCTGCTCCGACTTTCGAGCAGTCACCCCATGGCAGCACCAGTCGTAGGCCCACGATCGACCAGGAATTCGTTGCAATGACAGCAGCCTGGGCCACCAACTTCGACGGTGACTCTTTTTCCCGGTCTTTTCGCATGGACGCTCCGCTTATGCCAAGGACGGGGGAGTTCAAAACGTGGAAGCGCGACTTTCTGTCGTTCCTTTCTATTAAGGGGGCTGCACTGATCCCTCATATGGCTCTGTCCTCCTATGGCGTCCCTCTGAATCCGGTCGCTCAGCGGTTCGCACACGCTATGCTTGTTCAGTGCTGTCGACAAAACAAACCGGTTGCACTAGCCATCGCGGGGGTTCCCGCTGGACGACCCGACTGCGGGACAGCCGCCTGCCATATGTATCAAACTACGACACCATCCCCCCCCCCCAAACACTCACTGTCACTATCACACACAGCCCCTCTTACGCACAAAGACACGAATCGTCATAATCGTCCACACACACACACACACACACACACACACACACACACACACACACACACACACACACACACACACACACACATGAATACCGCAAACAACTACACACACTTCCGCACGTTCATCCTTTCTTACTCACGCATGCAAGCACACTGTTAACGCACATACTATTACTGATAAGCACAACAATATATATGTATATATATATACTCTCTGAATTTGAAGCAAGCATATAAGCACATTGTTAACACTCACTCTCTTAAGTTGATACACCCGCATACTCTCTCGATCTCTCCCTCTTCCCCTTTCTCCCCCCACTGACATACAGTGTGAGGTGCTACTTTGGTTAGGCTAAGTTGGCAACCTTAGACTAATAGTAGAACCTAATCTCTGGATCTAATTATACAACGTAGAGAGAATTAATAAGATTGTCTTAGGAACAAGGTTTCTTACAATGTGGGTGTGGCGTAAATCTGGTCTGTACCGGTCTCTCCCGCTCTACCAGTAAGTCCCCGTCTTAAATATCCACACCTCAGGTGTTCTAGAAACAGCCTTAGAACCTGTAGCTTGTGCTGTCTGCTAACTAAACCAAACTATTACTAGTGATACATATTATATGAGATTATCTATACCCGTGTCTCGGCTATCTAACCTTATCTAAAAGAGTCAATGAATATCGCTAAGATACAGGTACCATTTAGAGGAACTAAATAATGTCAGATACTAGCACTTAGCTAAATGGCTAGGATATGACACTCTCCCCTCCTTAAGCACCAACGTCCTCGCTGTGTAGTACTCAGGGTCTTGGCTTCTTAGGGGTTCTTGCATGCCAGCGATTGCGAAATCTGACAAAGTCAGGGGTGCCAGAAAATTCTCGATAAACATCCGTTCGAAGAAATTCGGAAAAGATGCTTAAGTGGATGACTCCTCGCATGGGTTCCCAAGTGTCCTCGCTAGGTACGTTGAATGGTGCTGCCCAGCGGACCTTAAACAAATGTCCCGTGCCGTTGGAGTTAAAAGCCACGTTGAGTATTTAGTCGACTTCAAATCGCTTCGCATCGTGCACAATCGGAATTGGCTGCGCACTGTTGGCATGTTCTGCTTCTAAATTCCATTTTTCCACTAGACTGGCGTGTACAACATCGTGAATCCGTACTCCAAGGGGTAGCTTAAGCCGAAATGCAACCGGGGAAACCTCCTCCGTAATGAGAAACGGTCCAATGTAGCGGTCGCGTAGTTTAGAACATGGCTGTTGTACAAACCGTAGATTTGTCGCCTTGAGCTTAACTTTGTCGCCAACTGTAAAAGGTACTGGTAACCGGTGCCGATTTGCAGCATCATGCATGTGTGCCTGGGCTGCTTTAACGCAGTCGTGGGCAAATCTGTGCATCTCGACCAGAATCTTTACTTGCTCCGGTAAAGTACGGCTAGGCTCGTTGTTTTCAAATGTAGCCGTCGTTGGAGATGTCGGCTCGAATCCCAGCGTCGCCTTAAATGGAGACATAGTCGTTGACGTAGAAACCGCTGCGTTGATCGCGAACTCCACGTTGGTAAGGTGTTGAACCCAATCGTCGTGCAAGGGGTGCACATAGCATCGTATGACTTGCTCCCATGTCTGGTTTACTCGTTCAGTTTGGCCATATGTCTGGGGATGATAGCTCGTAGAGATATTAAGCTTGGTGCCAACAGCCCTATATAGGGTTCGCCAGAAGTCGCTCATAAACCGGGGATCTCGATCGGATATTAATTTCCGTGGTAAGCCAAAATGCCGAAAAACAGCGCGGTGCAGAACTTTTGCTAATTGTTCCGTTGTAATCGTTTTTTGTAATTGGCTCGACAATCGTCCGTTTCGTAAGCATACAGACGAATACCACCACAACATCATACCCATCGCACTCATGAAGGTCCGTAATCAGGTCAAGCGATGCGTGCTCAAAGGGCCTGGTCGGTACCTCATGCGATTGAAGGAGTCCATAAGGCTTGTGTCGCGCTGCCTTGTTGCGTTGACATGTAACACAGCTGCGTACATAGTGTTGTACTGTCCGCTTCATGTTAGGCCACCAAAACGTCCGGGTCACTTCTGCCAATAGTCGAATAATACCAGGATGTCCCGCGGTCGGTGCGTCGTGTAGTTCGTACAGTACTCTTGATCGCAATGTAGAGACGTTCGGCACATACAATCTTGTTCCGTAGGCGTACAAGAGTCCATTTGATTGACGTACCAGCCTTGTAGGCAGAGATTTCCGGGGAAGCACATATTTATCCGAGTCATAAGCGTTTTTGATTTCCGCATGAAGTCCAGAGTCAGGGCGTAACCGGGATTCCAGGGAAAAAATCTGCGCGTGTAACTCGCATTCTGCTTCGTCGTTGGTCCAATCGCGTAACAATTGCATCTTATGTATTGAGTCCTTCATGTCAGGTCGGCGAGACAGAGCGTCTGCATGGTTGACTACTCCCTTCTTGTATACGATGTCCACATGTCGCTGGTAAGGCGCTAAAACTTGAAGCCATCGCACCTGTCGAGTAGACAAATCGCGCTGCCGAAAGAAGTGTCGCAACGTGTCATGGTCCGTAATTACTGTAAATCCCGCCGCGCCATCTAAGTAGCAACGGAACTTTAGTAGAGCGTCGCGAACTGCCAGTAGCTCTTGTTCGTGGACATGATAGTGTACCTCATGCTTGTTCATCTTTCGAGCATGGTACGCAACATGTTGTAATCCAATACCTTGGTCTTGTAGCAACACAGCTCCTACTGCAAATCCAAAAGCATCTGTGAACAGTGTGTGTACCTTGCATTAGGAGAAGTGTCAGGAATTACCAGTATTGGTGTTCGTACCATCGCGCCTTTAATTTGCTCGAATGCTGACTCGGCTTGAGGAGTCCAGCGAAATTCCGGTGTCTTAATGGTCTGGTCCGTTAATGGGGTTGCTATGGTTGTGAATTGGTTGATAAACCTCCGGTAATATCCAGCAAGTCCCAGAAATCCACGTACTTCAGTCGCAGATTTCGGTCGGGGCCAATTTTGTAGTGCCTCCACCTTGTCGGGGTCCATTCGGATCTGTCCAGCTTCCACCACATGCCCAAGGAATTTGACGCTCGATCGCCCGAAGTAACACTTAGAGAGTTTGATATGCAAATGGTGTCGTTATCGCAGCTCTCGTAACACGAGTCGAATATGCTCGAGGTGTTCGTCGGCCGTCTTACTGTAGATCAGCACGTCGTCCAAATATACCACGCAGAACTTGCCAAGATACGGGGCCAAAACTCGATTCATCATCGCTTGGAATCCAGCTGGGGCGTTACAAAGTCCAAAGGGTAGAACGCAGTACTCGAACAATCCGTAATGAGTTCGGAATGCTGTCTTATGTATGTCGCGCTCCTTGACTCGAACTTGATGATAGCCTTTATACAAGTCCATCGTGCTGAAATAATGAGCCCCATATAGCGAGTCGAGTAATTCATCAATCCGGGGTAACGGTGTTCGGTCTTTCCTCGTAAGGTCATTGAGTTTCCGAAAGTCTACGCACATGCGCATGGTACCATCCTTCTTGCGTACAAATAAAATCGGGGCACCGTACGGAGATTTAGACGGACGAATCCAACCTTTTGCGAGTAAGTTGTAATTGTACCTCAACCTCCCGGAGTTCTGCTGGTGACATACGGTACGTTCGCTCCTTAGGTGGTTCATCGCACTCCAAATTAATTTCAAAGTCGCAATCGCGAGTTGGCGGTAGACCGTCAGGCTCCTTGATGATGTCGGTAAACTCATTAAGGGAATCTCGTAACGAAGTCGTCCACTCAGGTTGTTGATCAGTATTGATGTCGTCGACCGCGTCTTGTACTTCTCGTAGTCCAATCACGAAGAGGTCTGCTGGTTGTTGCCTAAGCAGCTTTGCCATCGCATCCGCCTCCAAGTGATGTACTGCCACATGTACGGTGTACTCGTCGCCATACACCATAGCTTCGCCAGTTTTTCGGTCGCGAATCGTTTTAGTAGACCAATCTATATCCGGGTTGACGGCTTGTAACCAAGGTTGACCGAGGATGATGTCGAATTTATCCAGCTCTGTCATAATTGCGTCCAAACGTATATCCAGGGTCCCTACTGTGAGCACTTCATTCCGTAGTCGCTGGCGAGTCGTAGTTGTACTACCATCT
>JAPMLY010003673.1:0-12768 GCA_026401115.1 Tetraselmis chui | reverse complement strand
ACATACCGTATGTCCTTGGTAGAGCTCCGAGAGGCTCAAGTGCAATTACAAGATTTACTCGCAACATGTTGGATTAATCCGACTAAATGTCCGTAAGGTGCCCTTACTCTACATTTACGCGAGAATGAGGATACCTTGCGTATGTGCTCATACTTCGGCATACCCAACAACCTTACAAGGAAAGTCCGTACCTTGTTACCCCGGATCGATGAATTATCCGACTCGCTAATAATGGGGCTATCTATTTAAATACGCTAGACATGTATTAGGGCTATCACCAACTTTGAGTCAAAAAGCGCGACATACATAAAACCACATTCCGGCCTCATTACGGAATGTTCAAGTCCAACGTTTTACCCTTTGGACTTTGCTACGCCCCAAATGGATTCCAAGCGGTGATGAATCGAGGCCTAGCCCCGTATCTAGGCAAACTCCGCGTGGTACATCTTGAGGACGTGTTGATCAAAAGTCTAACGGCCGATGAACACCTCGAGCATATTCGACTCGTGTTACGAGAGCCGGCGGAACACATACCAATGATTGTGTAGAACCACAACTACTTTATCCCAAGAAACAAAGGACCCCGCCCACACCGTTGAAACCACCCAAGCGCGGCTACATAGCAAGTCGAATTTCACAATCAAGACTTGGCCGCCGACCACAACGGATATGTCGTGGATTAAAAGCGTTTTGGGCATCATGGTTAGACGATTGCAATCGAGGATGCATGTGATCGCGTGTAAGTGGTGTGATTCGGATTTCCAAGAGGGGGGAAATTGCCATTGTCGGACATGCGAATATTGCATACGTCATTCGGGCGGAGATTGCGAGCTTGCTTTGCAATGAAAGGTGGAATCATAACTTAGACGGGTAGTACTCCGTTGGCCTACCAATTAAAAAGATAAATGTAATCATGGCAACCATAAGCGCTCCAACGAGAAGCGGGCGATTTCTATGCGACATCATCACAAGTGTAGGCCGGGGACAACCCGCAAATGGCATGGGTGATCACGTGTGACTTGCTTTTTCGATTGGAGGTGGGATGCCGAGTGAATGACATTGTTGCGAGATTCCCTTAACGAGTTTACGGACAACATTAAGGAGATTGGCAATCTACCCCCTACACGCGAGTGTGACCTCGACATTAACTTCGAGTGTGACGAACCACCAAAGGAGCGAACATACCGTATGTCCTTGGTAGAGCTCCGAGAGGCTCAAGTGCAATTACAAGATTTACTCGCAACATGTTGGATTAATCCGACTAAATGTCCGTAAGGTGCCCTTACTCTACATTTACGCGAGAATGAGGATACCTTGCGTATGTGCTCATACTTCGGCATACCCAACAACCTTACAAGGAAAGTCCGTACCTTGTTACCCCGGATCGATGAATTATCCGACTCGCTAATAATGGGGCTATCTATTTAAATACGCTAGACATGTATTAGGGCTATCACCAACTTTGAGTCAAAAAGCGCGACATACATAAAACCACATTCCGGCCTCATTACGGAATGTTCAAGTCCAACGTTTTACCCTTTGGACTTTGCTACGCCCCAAATGGATTCCAAGCGGTGATGAATCGAGGCCTAGCCCCGTATCTAGGCAAACTCCGCGTGGTACATCTTGAGGACGTGTTGATCAAAAGTCTAACGGCCGATGAACACCTCGAGCATATTCGACTCGTGTTACGAGAGCCGGCGGAACACATACCAATGATTGTGTAGAACCACAACTACTTTATCCCAAGAAACAAAGGACCCCGCCCACACCGTTGAAACCACCCGAAGCGCGGCTACATAGCAAGTCGAATTTCACAATCAAGACTTGGCCGCCGACCACAACGGATATGTCGTGGATTAAAAGCGTTTTGGGCATCATGGTTAGACGATTGCAATCGAGGATGCATGTGATCGCGTGTAAGTGGTGTGATTCGGATTTCCAAGAGGGGGGAAATTGCCATTGTCGGACATGCGAATATTGCATACGTCATTCGGGCGGAGATTGCGAGCTTGCTTTGCAATGAAAGGTGGAATCATAACTTAGACGGGTAGTACTCCGTTGGCCTACCAATTAAAAAGATAAATGTAATCATGGCAACCATAAGCGCTCCAACGAGAAGCGGGCGATTTCTATGCGACATCATCACAAGTGTAGGCCGGGGACAACCCGCAAATGGCATGGGTGATCACGTGTGACTTGCTTTTTCGATTGGAGGTGGGATGCCGAGTGAATGACATTGTTGCGAGATTCCCTTAACGAGTTTACGGACAACATTAAGGAGATTGGCAATCTACCCCCTACACGCGAGTGTGACCTCGACATTAACTTCGAGTGTGACGAACCACCAAAGGAGCGAACATACCGTATGTCCTTGGTAGAGCTCCGAGAGGCTCAAGTGCAATTACAAGATTTACTCGCAACATGTTGGATTAATCCGACTAAATGTCCGTAAGGTGCCCTTACTCTACATTTACGCGAGAATGAGGATACCTTGCGTATGTGCTCATACTTCGGCATACCCAACAACCTTACAAGGAAAGTCCGTACCTTGTTACCCCGGATCGATGAATTATCCGACTCGCTAATAATGGGGCTATCTATTTAAATACGCTAGACATGTATTAGGGCTATCACCAACTTTGAGTCAAAAAGCGCGACATACATAAAACCACATTCCGGCCTCATTACGGAATGTTCAAGTCCAACGTTTTACCCTTTGGACTTTGCTACGCCCCAAATGGATTCCAAGCGGTGATGAATCGAGGCCTAGCCCCGTATCTAGGCAAACTCCGCGTGGTACATCTTGAGGACGTGTTGATCAAAAGTCTAACGGCCGATGAACACCTCGAGCATATTCGACTCGTGTTACGAGAGCCGGCGGAACACATACCAATGATTGTGTAGAACCACAACTACTTTATCCCAAGAAACAAAGGACCCCGCCCACACCGTTGAAACCACCCAAGCGCGGCTACATAGCAAGTCGAATTTCACAATCAAGACTTGGCCGCCGACCACAACGGATATGTCGTGGATTAAAAGCGTTTTGGGCATCATGGTTAGACGATTGCAATCGAGGATGCATGTGATCGCGTGTAAGTGGTGTGATTCGGATTTCCAAGAGGGGGGAAATTGCCATTGTCGGACATGCGAATATTGCATACGTCATTCGGGCGGAGATTGCGAGCTTGCTTTGCAATGAAAGGTGGAATCATAACTTAGACGGGTAGTACTCCGTTGGCCTACCAATTAAAAAGATAAATGTAATCATGGCAACCATAAGCGCTCCAACGAGAAGCGGGCGATTTCTATGCGACATCATCACAAGTGTAGGCCGGGGACAACCCGCAAATGGCATGGGTGATCACGTGTGACTTGCTTTTTCGATTGGAGGTGGGATGCCGAGTGAATGACATTGTTGCGAGATTCCCTTAACGAGTTTACGGACAACATTAAGGAGATTGGCAATCTACCCCCTACACGCGAGTGTGACCTCGACATTAACTTCGAGTGTGACGAACCACCAAAGGAGCGAACATACCGTATGTCCTTGGTAGAGCTCCGAGAGGCTCAAGTGCAATTACAAGATTTACTCGCAACATGTTGGATTAATCCGACTAAATGTCCGTAAGGTGCCCTTACTCTACATTTACGCGAGAATGAGGATACCTTGCGTATGTGCTCATACTTCGGCATACCCAACAACCTTACAAGGAAAGTCCGTACCTTGTTACCCCGGATCGATGAATTATCCGACTCGCTAATAATGGGGCTATCTATTTAAATACGCTAGACATGTATTAGGGCTATCACCAACTTTGAGTCAAAAAGCGCGACATACATAAAACCACATTCCGGCCTCATTACGGAATGTTCAAGTCCAACGTTTTACCCTTTGGACTTTGCTACGCCCCAAATGGATTCCAAGCGGTGATGAATCGAGGCCTAGCCCCGTATCTAGGCAAACTCCGCGTGGTACATCTTGAGGACGTGTTGATCAAAAGTCTAACGGCCGATGAACACCTCGAGCATATTCGACTCGTGTTACGAGAGCCGGCGGAACACATACCAATGATTGTGTAGAACCACAACTACTTTATCCCAAGAAACAAAGGACCCCGCCCACACCGTTGAAACCACCCAAGCGCGGCTACATAGCAAGTCGAATTTCACAATCAAGACTTGGCCGCCGACCACAACGGATATGTCGTGGATTAAAAGCGTTTTGGGCATCATGGTTAGACGATTGCAATCGAGGATGCATGTGATCGCGTGTAAGTGGTGTGATTCGGATTTCCAAGAGGGGGGAAATTGCCATTGTCGGACATGCGAATATTGCATACGTCATTCGGGCGGAGATTGCGAGCTTGCTTTGCAATGAAAGGTGGAATCATAACTTAGACGGGTAGTACTCCGTTGGCCTACCAATTAAAAAGATAAATGTAATCATGGCAACCATAAGCGCTCCAACGAGAAGCGGGCGATTTCTATGCGACATCATCACAAGTGTAGGCCGGGGACAACCCGCAAATGGCATGGGTGATCACGTGTGACTTGCTTTTTCGATTGGAGGTGGGATGCCGAGTGAATGACATTGTTGCGAGATTCCCTTAACGAGTTTACGGACAACATTAAGGAGATTGGCAATCTACCCCCTACACGCGAGTGTGACCTCGACATTAACTTCGAGTGTGACGAACCACCAAAGGAGCGAACATACCGTATGTCCTTGGTAGAGCTCCGAGAGGCTCAAGTGCAATTACAAGATTTACTCGCAACATGTTGGATTAATCCGACTAAATGTCCGTAAGGTGCCCTTACTCTACATTTACGCGAGAATGAGGATACCTTGCGTATGTGCTCATACTTCGGCATACCCAACAACCTTACAAGGAAAGTCCGTACCTTGTTACCCCGGATCGATGAATTATCCGACTCGCTAATAATGGGGCTATCTATTTAAATACGCTAGACATGTATTAGGGCTATCACCAACTTTGAGTCAAAAAGCGCGACATACATAAAACCACATTCCGGCCTCATTACGGAATGTTCAAGTCCAACGTTTTACCCTTTGGACTTTGCTACGCCCCAAATGGATTCCAAGCGGTGATGAATCGAGGCCTAGCCCCGTATCTAGGCAAACTCCGCGTGGTACATCTTGAGGACGTGTTGATCAAAAGTCTAACGGCCGATGAACACCTCGAGCATATTCGACTCGTGTTACGAGAGCCGGCGGAACACATACCAATGATTGTGTAGAACCACAACTACTTTATCCCAAGAAACAAAGGACCCCGCCCACACCGTTGAAACCACCCAAGCGCGGCTACATAGCAAGTCGAATTTCACAATCAAGACTTGGCCGCCGACCACAACGGATATGTCGTGGATTAAAAGCGTTTTGGGCATCATGGTTAGACGATTGCAATCGAGGATGCATGTGATCGCGTGTAAGTGGTGTGATTCGGATTTCCAAGAGGGGGGAAATTGCCATTGTCGGACATGCGAATATTGCATACGTCATTCGGGCGGAGATTGCGAGCTTGCTTTGCAATGAAAGGTGGAATCATAACTTAGACGGGTAGTACTCCGTTGGCCTACCAATTAAAAAGATAAATGTAATCATGGCAACCATAAGCGCTCCAACGAGAAGCGGGCGATTTCTATGCGACATCATCACAAGTGTAGGCCGGGGACAACCCGCAAATGGCATGGGTGATCACGTGTGACTTGCTTTTTCGATTGGAGGTGGGATGCCGAGTGAATGACATTGTTGCGAGATTCCCTTAACGAGTTTACGGACAACATTAAGGAGATTGGCAATCTACCCCCTACACGCGAGTGTGACCTCGACATTAACTTCGAGTGTGACGAACCACCAAAGGAGCGAACATACCGTATGTCCTTGGTAGAGCTCCGAGAGGCTCAAGTGCAATTACAAGATTTACTCGCAACATGTTGGATTAATCCGACTAAATGTCCGTAAGGTGCCCTTACTCTACATTTACGCGAGAATGAGGATACCTTGCGTATGTGCTCATACTTCGGCATACCCAACAACCTTACAAGGGAAGTCCGTACCTTGTTACCCCGGATCGATGAATTATCCGACTCGCTAATAATGGGGCTATCTATTTAAATACGCTAGACATGTATTAGGGCTATCACCAACTTTGAGTCAAAAAGCGCGACATACATAAAACCACATTCCGGCCTCATTACGGAATGTTCAAGTCCAACGTTTTACCCTTTGGACTTTGCTACGCCCCAAATGGATTCCAAGCGGTGATGAATCGAGGCCTAGCCCCGTATCTAGGCAAACTCCGCGTGGTACATCTTGAGGACGTGTTGATCAAAAGTCTAACGGCCGATGAACACCTCGAGCATATTCGACTCGTGTTACGAGAGCCGGCGGAACACATACCAATGATTGTGTAGAACCACAACTACTTTATCCCAAGAAACAAAGGACCCCGCCCACACCGTTGAAACCACCCAAGCGCGGCTACATAGCAAGTCGAATTTCACAATCAAGACTTGGCCGCCGACCACAACGGATATGTCGTGGATTAAAAGCGTTTTGGGCATCATGGTTAGACGATTGCAATCGAGGATGCATGTGATCGCGTGTAAGTGGTGTGATTCGGATTTCCAAGAGGGGGGAAATTGCCATTGTCGGACATGCGAATATTGCATACGTCATTCGGGCGGAGATTGCGAGCTTGCTTTGCAATGAAAGGTGGAATCATAACTTAGACGGGTAGTACTCCGTTGGCCTACCAATTAAAAAGATAAATGTAATCATGGCAACCATAAGCGCTCCAACGAGAAGCGGGCGATTTCTATGCGACATCATCACAAGTGTAGGCCGGGGACAACCCGCAAATGGCATGGGTGATCACGTGTGACTTGCTTTTTCGATTGGAGGTGGGATGCCGAGTGAATGACATTGTTGCGAGATTCCCTTAACGAGTTTACGGACAACATTAAGGAGATTGGCAATCTACCCCCTACACGCGAGTGTGACCTCGACATTAACTTCGAGTGTGACGAACCACCAAAGGAGCGAACATACCGTATGTCCTTGGTAGAGCTCCGAGAGGCTCAAGTGCAATTACAAGATTTACTCGCAACATGTTGGATTAATCCGACTAAATGTCCGTAAGGTGCCCTTACTCTACATTTACGCGAGAATGAGGATACCTTGCGTATGTGCTCATACTTCGGCATACCCAACAACCTTACAAGGAAAGTCCGTACCTTGTTACCCCGGATCGATGAATTATCCGACTCGCTAATAATGGGGCTATCTATTTAAATACGCTAGACATGTATTAGGGCTATCACCAACTTTGAGTCAAAAAGCGCGACATACATAAAACCACATTCCGGCCTCATTACGGAATGTTCAAGTCCAACGTTTTACCCTTTGGACTTTGCTACTCCCCAAATGGATTCCAAGCGGTGATGAATCGAGGCCTAGCCCCGTATCTAGGCAAACTCCGCGTGGTACATCTTGAGGACGTGTTGATCAAAAGTCTAACGGCCGATGAACACCTCGAGCATATTCGACTCGTGTTACGAGAGCCGGCGGAACACATACCAATGATTGTGTAGAACCACAACTACTTTATCCCAAGAAACAAAGGACCCCGCCCACACCGTTGAAACCACCCAAGCGCGGCTACATAGCAAGTCGAATTTCACAATCAAGACTTGGCCGCCGACCACAACGGATATGTCGTGGATTAAAAGCGTTTTGGGCATCATGGTTAGACGATTGCAATCGAGGATGCATGTGATCGCGTGTAAGTGGTGTGATTCGGATTTCCAAGAGGGGGGAAATTGCCATTGTCGGACATGCGAATATTGCATACGTCATTCGGGCGGAGATTGCGAGCTTGCTTTGCAATGAAAGGTGGAATCATAACTTAGACGGGTAGTACTCCGTTGGCCTACCAATTAAAAAGATAAATGTAATCATGGCAACCATAAGCGCTCCAACGAGAAGCGGGCGATTTCTATGCGACATCATCACAAGTGTAGGCCGGGGACAACCCGCAAATGGCATGGGTGATCACGTGTGACTTGCTTTTTCGATTGGAGGTGGGATGCCGAGTGAATGACATTGTTGCGAGATTCCCTTAACGAGTTTACGGACAACATTAAGGAGATTGGCAATCTACCCCCTACACGCGAGTGTGACCTCGACATTAACTTCGAGTGTGACGAACCGCCAAAGGAGCGAACATACCGTATGTCCTTGGTAGAGCTCCGAGAGGCTCAAGTGCAATTACAAGTTTTACTCGCAACATGTTGGATTAATCCGACTAAATGTCCGTAAGGTGCCCTTACTGTCAAAGTTGAGGGGGCAATAAGGAATGCTTACACTCGGTGAGTGACACTGCATGTCATCTCACCCTCAGCAAGTGCCTAGCACTTGCACAGGACACGCACTCACCTTGTGGTGAGCACACGCCAACATATATTCTGAGCCTTTAGATGATATCTAACGCTCAGCAACTTGCCACCATCAGCAACCTAATCCTCTCTATTGTTGATTGGCTTATCATCTCATAGTGCTGAGTCACAGCCGTACTATCACGATGCTACTTGACCAACATTGCTGTGTAGCAACTTGATTATCACACAAAACCATGTCTCGCAACACTCCCCCTTGCTACGCAGGCAATCCCATGATGGCATTGCACAACTTGCTATGCCTTGCACTCACTAATGGCTTGGTAAGCACATCAGCAAGCATGTTCTCCGTCGCACAATATTGCACCTCGATGTCTCCGCTCTCCACCTTCTCCCGACAGAAGTGGTACCTCACGTCCATGTGCTTGCTGCGTCCGGTCGTCATGCTATTCTTGCTGAGTGCAATACAACTCTGATTGTCCTCGTGAATTGTGATGGGAGACCCGGAGTCTTGGTGAAACTCGTGGAGTAGTTGCTTCAAAAACATCGCCTCCTGAGTGGCCGCAGTCAGCGCCATATACTCTGCCTCCGCTGTCGACAACGCCACAGTTTGTTGCCGCTGGCTTTTCCAACTCACCGCTGCACCGTTGAGCATGAACACATACCCCGTGCGAGAGCGCCGCTCGCCAATATCACTCGCGTAGTCAGAATCTGACCATCCTACCACCTTTGATGAGGGTGCGCCACCGTACATCAACACCGACTCTGCGGTCCCCTTGAGGTAGCGAAGCACCCTCTTGGCTTGCTCCCAATGTGACTGAGAGGGGTCGGACATGTACCTACTAAGGTGGCTAACAGCCATGGTGATGTCGGGCCGTGTGCTTACGGAAGCATACAACAAGCTACCGATCAAGCTTTGGTACGGCACTAGACCGGGAGGCAACCTTGATGTCGACGTCTCCACACAATTGCTCAAAGCATCGACCGCCATAGGTGAGCCCACTGGCTTGCAGCCCATCATGTTGAAGCGCTCCAACATATCTAAGACGTATTGCTGTTGTCCAATCCTGATGGTGCGGCTGCCACGATCACGCTCGACTGTCATGCCAAGCAACCAAGACACTGGACCGAGGTCTTGCACGTTGAACCTTTCGCCGAAAGCCGACTTGAACCCAACGATGAAGCTACCCGCTGGTCCGACGATGATGCTGTCGTCCACGTACAACGCCAAGACATAAAGCTCACCCTCCTTGATAAAGACGTAAATGCCGGGATCCACCTTGGATTGGGTAAAGCCATACTCCTCTAGCCATGCTGTGATGGTCTTATTCCAGTTCCTTGGAGCTTGCTTGAGGCCATACAATGATTTCTTCAACAAGCACACTCGCTCCTCTCCATTGATGTCGAAGTGACGGAATCCTTCCGGCTGCCTCATGTAGATTTCCTCCTCGATATCGGCCTCCAAAAATGCCGTCACCACATCAAGCTGCTCCACCTCCCAATCATTATAAGCAGCAAGCGCGAGCAACGTTCGAATAGAAATCACCCTCACTGTGGGAGCGAAGGTCTCGTGGTAGTCCACACCCTTCTCCTGAGTAAACCCGCGAGCCACAAGTCTTGCTTTGTACCTTGCAATCTGTCCATTGGCATCGCGCTTCAGCTTGAACACCCACTTGGAATCTACGAGTTTGCGACCGGCAGGACAAGGGACCAATGTCCAGGTTTTCCGAGATACAAGTGAGTCGTACTCGCTCTTGATAGCTGCCTCCCACTCCCCCGATTGGGGACTCCTCAGCGCTTGCTTGTATGACACCGGCTCTTGAACGGTCGGGCTGCTGGCTGACTTAATAGCTGCGGCACTTCCCGCAGTCCATCCATCTCCCGAAGCGCCCGCTGAACGGAGATTATACCTTGGACTGGGTACGCATTGCTGTGGTGCAGCAGTGGATCGAAGATTATACCTTGGCCGTGGAGTCTCCCCCGAATGCATGTCCCGTTCCTCTTCCGTCGACCCGGAATGCTGCCGCGACTCCCGTAGCGGCGACTCCCCCGAAGGTGTATCCGGTTCTTCGCTACACATGGTGCGCGGGATGCTGTCCTCTTCATCATCATTGCGTTGCTCCGCATTGCTCTCCCCCATGGAGAGGACTGCAGCCTCATCGAACACCACGTTGCGGCTGCTCACCACCCGACGAGTAGCAGGATTGTACACCAACCACGCAGGTGATTCGGAAGCATAGCCCACAAAGACACCCTTCCACGCGCGATCGTCAAGTTTGCGGCGTTGAGACTTGTCAACGTGGACATAGGCCGGACAGCCGAAGACCCGCATGGAGCTCAAATCAGCTCGTCTACCGGTCGCCAAGGTGAAAGGTACACCGCCGGCTCCGCTACTATGCACACGATTGCGGACATGCACCGCAGCGGCCATCGCTAAAGCCCAATACGATTTTGGCAGCGCGGCTTGCCGGATCATTGACTGCGCCATCGGGACCAATGTCCCCCACTGCCGTTCAATACGGCCATGTTGCCAATGCGCGTAAGGGGCAGTGATCTCCACAGCGATGTTGAACTCATCCAAGAGGTTTCGGAAGGCAGCACCTAAGAACACCGTGTCATTGTCCACCCGAAGACGACGAACCGTGTGCCCCAGAGAACGGATGGTAGTCAACATGCGACGGAACGAGGCGGGAGCCTCATCCTTGGAGCGGACCGCATCATGCAGCATGAAACGGCTCCGGAAATCAACCGCACACAAGCTGTACCGCCGTCCTCCCAAGGATGGAACACTCATAGGACCGCAGAAGTCTAAGCCGAGGACCTCAAAGACACCAACGTTCCGGTCAGCCGGCTCACGAGAGATACGGCGGACGTGCGACTTACACACAGCACACGTCTCACAGAAGCCCAACTTCTCCGACGCAGAAAACGCCACACCCTCCACCTGAGTGGCCAAGAGCCCGTCCAATTGCGACTCGCCAAGGTGACCGAGTCGGGAATGCCACAACCGTTTTTTCCGATGGCGCAGTGGCGACCGAAGCGGTAGGATTCAACGAAGCAACCCGCGCCGGCAACCACACCAATAAATGCGCGCGCTCCAACGGAACCACCACGCCACCACCATGACCGGCATGAAGACGAAGGTGGTCCACGGGATCAGCTAACACCACAGAATGACCTTGTCGCCGAGCTTGGGTGAGGCTGAAAAGTCGATGGTAAGACCACGACGCACGACGGGATAGCTCAGGAACGTGGAGCACATTCTTTAGCGTGGCAGGAATCTCCTCTCCATCTTCAGCCTTCACAATGATTCGGACCGAGCCCACTCCAACAGCGCGGGCGCTGATACCCTTCACCCAAAGCCGGTCGGTGAGCGCTCGATACTCACAGAAGTCACGGCGCACACTAGTCATGTGATGGCTGGCGCCGCTGTCGGCCAACCACATCCACGTTTCCCCATCGCGCTCGAACATGTGTCGAGCCTCGGAGAATGGCCTCGCAGGGGTGGCTGTCACGTCCATGACCGCCGGAAAAGCAACCGGGGAGTCCATTTGCGCAGAGTTACCTCCGGTGTTGTTGACGGGGCACTCGGACCTGCGATGGCCCTTCTTACCACAGCCATAGCAAACACCACGAAAAATTCTCGCTCCGCCTCTGCCATATGAGGTACGACGAGTAGTCGCAGCTCCTTGAAGAGATTTCAGTTGGTCTTGGAGCTCGGAGACTTGCCGCTTCAAAAGTTCAGTCGTTGAGTCATCATGAGACGCTGCAAAAGCCGTAGGCGTTGGGGGCTCCGTTGAATGTGATTGCGCACGACTCTCGATGCGCATGCCCTTTTGACGAATGCCGCTCTCGCCGTCCGCTTGCGGCGTCTCCAAGTCCTGCAATAGTTCCGTACACCGGTAAATACCATCGTCCTCATAATGATTGACTAACGCAGTCCATGCAGTGTGGCCGCAGGTCTTGTCATCCTCGCTAACATTCTCGATAATAGAAAGGTCGTCCTCCGGCAGCGCAAGAATCAATGTGGAGTACATGTCGACTTGTTGTTGAGAGGAAGCGGCACCATCCGACGACAAAGCCGGAGCCCACTTTTGCATCAAGCCAAATGCACGAAAACGTTTCTTCCACACGTCAAAATCTCGTCTCTCCCCACTGAACTTGGGTAGTTTCACGGAGTCCATATCAGGTACGTCGGATGCGCTCGCAAGAGCACCAGAAAATCAGGAAAACTGCCAACAAGAAAAGCACCAAGTACCGGTGAAGAGGCGGGCAACACGGCTCAGAAAAGGAGACGACAAAGGGCTGACCGAAGACGCAATTGTACTCCCGGAGTCTATA
>JAPMLY010003672.1:0-13908 GCA_026401115.1 Tetraselmis chui | reverse complement strand
ATCATATAAAAGAATACTTAATACATACTTAGGATTAACAATAGCTCCAATTCCGTTTCCTCTAATAAAATCTCCTTTGAGTGGGGTGCCAAAACTTTCACAAGGTACCTGCGTTGTACAAATGAAGAGCCAAACCAATACTTAAAGCAATTTCCATACTTGGGTTCAGTGAAATTGACGAGGGGGTTGGGTCATCCAGAGGGGGTGTTCCTACCGTAATGCCAGATGAGGGGACATCCTCGATAAAAAGCAGCTCATCCAGCACGTGGTTGCCCAGCAGCGCCGTGAGTGCCTCCTGTGGGGATGCGCCCCCCAACCAAGCACGCACACGGCAGTTTGAGCGGTCGTGCCTTCATCCACATTCGCCACCTTCAGATTGACTAGGGCAATACAGAGAAGAGGAAGGATAATTGTGGAGGTTCTCGTAGAATTAACGTGAATGGGCTGAAGGCAAAGCACAAACAAAAGCGCCCTCTATTCAAGATGCACCCAATATCAAAGAAATGAGTTTAATCTTCACAGACATACAAGAAATGTTGGGAGGCGGGGGCAAGAGGTGAGGGGAGAGGGAGGTGTTGCGTTGCCAGACAAGAAAGCCAAGCAAAGGGGGGAGGGATTCTTCAAGAGAGGTTATACGACGAGCCTCACAAGAATAAATCATTACGGAGAAAATGCAATAATGTATTCCGAAAAATAATGAAACACGGTGTTTTTGGCCACCGGGAATCATGACGGCACTGGCTCTCGCTGCCCTGGCAAGGCAGTGTAAGAGTACGGCAGCGTGTGAATGATAGGGGGGTGGTCTACCAGTGCGGTGCGTCCCTCATGCTCCGCACTCGCGGGCTGCTCCGCTTGCCAGCGAGTGTACGCGGGGCCGGAGGGCGCAAAGAGGGTGAAGCCGCCGCCGAGCGAGAGCTCATGGAGAAGCGACACTGACAACACAGCGCACCACCCAGTCAGGCCAACCCAATCAGCACCCTCTCAGCCCGCCAATACTCAAGTTCAACCCAGCACATCGTAACATGTGCCACTTGTGACGGAAGCTTGTATTAGGACGTACCCACGGGCTCCGGCAGATCTCGTTCCTCGGCTTCGCTCAGCTTTTGTAATCCATGCACCTTCCCTTGTCGCCCTCCTGCGTGGTACCACACCGGACAATCACGACGGCCCGTCAGCCGAAACAAATAAGGGTAGTGATTTGCTCCAATCCACACACCCCTCACGGTCTGAGGGAAAATAGTGTGAGGAAGAAGCCTTCTGTAGCCGTCACTTCTCAACCCTGCCGGCCTCACCATTGCGGAGCTGTCTTCTTCACGCCATCGCTATTATTCATAATTCAAATATCGATTACAGCCAGAGGCGAACAATAATACCAGTGGTTTTGTACCTTTACAGAGTGTCGCGGTTTTGGACGGCCGCCAATCGTTACAGACTGATTCGGCTTTACAGGAAATCGGGGGAGGGAAGGAGGGTGGCCGATTAAGCGCGATACGCCAATAGCGACAGGAGCTTGTCTCGGGGTTTTACAGGGCACAGTCAAGACAAGGAAGCGGAGGGGGCGTAGAAAGTGCCCCGTCAGCACCTGACAGGACGCCGTGCCGGGCGAGGCGCAGGCACGACGTTGAGGGCAACCAGACCAGCAAGTACAGATACAAGCGTTCGCGTAGAGGACCCGCCCCTTGGCACCAGCCTCCCGTGTCCACCCATCAGCGCCGCAATCCCCGAGCTTGTATCGCAACAGGCGTGGTCCTTACACGACAACGGGCAAATAGACGAGAGGCCGGGTAGGAGTTTGTTACACTATACGCGTAGGCGGTATTAAATGTTTGCTTACATATGGCGGTATTTATTATGTCAAGCATTCTTGTTCTTCATACACTCCTCCACAAAAGTCCGGACATGCATTATGTTAAGCATAAGCTAGTCAAGAACACGATCCCCTCTCACCACGTCAAGCACGACGATACCCGAGTACCACCCAATTGTAGGAGAGCCGAGAAGCAAGCAGTAAGCCGCCATCCGGGGTGGTTAGACCCCAGCTTAAAGCGGGTGCTGTCGGTGGAGTTTGTCGAATTAAGCCCATAAACTCCCGAGAAATTGTCTGAACTGCACACACGCACTTAAACACACATAAATGAATACAAGCAAACCCACACAAATACTCTCGCGCTCACGCGTGCTCGATGACATGTTGGACCAAAAGCTTTGCCACTGAAGTTTCTTTTCCGTACTACTAAGATTAAGCTATAAGCAAAAGCTTCTTGTAGGTATCAAATTTAGGTGAGAGTGAGATTGGCAATGACGTTTCAAAGATACGTATATTTATGCATATTCACATACATAGATTATAAGTGTGGCGTTGCCTCTAAAATGTTGCATTATCTCTGTTTCAGGTTTTGATTTGAAGGACGGCGCTGAAGCGACCGAACGTCCGTCCGTGAATGTGCTTACCTGCAGGTGACGGCCATCAGCGGGCGTAGGCTGCACATAACTCACCCGCCCGGCGGTGGCGCGGGTCTGGTAGTGGATGGGGTGCCCGCGCTGCGCTGCAACCGAGAGTGGGGTGACGGCGTGGTGCACATTTTGGAGGCCGTCCTGCCAAGCAGCAGCGGTAAACGTCCCCCAAAGGTGCCTGCTTTCCCTGATGAACCCCCTGTAAACGTCCGCAGTGATTTTTGTGCAAATGTTATAGCCTGGTGTATTTAACACGCCTCTATTTACAGTCGCCGTTCCTATTCGTTTATTGCATTGACTGCGTATGTGTTCGCGAAAGGGCTGAGATTCTGAACTTTTCGGAGAATGCTGCGATATTCGCTGTGGGGAGTTCATGAGTGTGCGCGCACACACCCGCACGAGCATACACACAAACATACATAAACACACATAAAAACAAAAATCTCTCTCTCTTTCTCTCTCTCTCTCTCTCTCTCTCTCTCTCTCTCTCTCTCTCACACACACACACACACACACACACACACACACACACACACACACACACACACACACACACACACACACACACACACATTTTGAGCCCTCTATTATGAAAAGTGGATGGCCTGACATGCACTTCAAAGTACTCTGAGCAAGCACTGTTTAGAATTCAAGCCCTAAATTCTAAACCTGGAATCAAACAAACCCTAACACATGAACAAGCACCTCTGTAGCGTAGGCCAAGGTTGGGAACTCCACGAAGTACTGTTGAACCGTAAGTTTATATTTCGGTCATTCGCTTAGTGAAGGCCCCCTCCCATTATTTATGGACGTTCTCGGCACCTAAAAGACACTGCTAAATTGCGTTAGCCTCGGGCGGGCTGCATTCTTCTTTCCTGTGAAAGAAATTCATGTATAATTGAAACAAGTCGTAGATTTGGATATTCGATTTGTTCACATTTTCATTGCCCATGTATTAGTGATTTATATGAAAAAGGATTGGTGATTTTATTTCATATACATATTTATTGGCACGGCCAATAGCCAACAGATAATAAATCCACGTTGAGTTGAGCTGTCAATTTAGGCAGCGACCCCCCCTCCTTCCTCCCCCCTTCAGTTTGATTAAACGGCCAAAGTATGACATTGCTATGGTGAGAGAATGCTACATCAGGGTTTATGTTTTAGCGTCTTAACCTCTGGTCTTAGCATCACCCAATGCCGCCATGGTAAGTTAAGTACTGCAATAGTCCCCTATTTCCTGAGCTGAGAACCATCAAAGCTAATTTGAGTGGCGTTTTCATGTCGTTGTGACTGTATCATTGTTTCGGATTCGGTGTTGTCTACCGTCGCTCTTTTGCAACGGCGTGCTGTCATCGTGCAGAGACACCCGTCGCGGCTGACGGTTACAACCGCGAACGTGACCTTACAGGTGTGCCGTCGCGTGTCGTTGTACGGATTTTTCGTGTCGGACCGCCACGGCTCGCGGCACCATTACTACAACGACGAGGTGCCGTCGAACCAGCTACGCGACGATTCGGAGTATCGTGTGGCCAAGCAGCTGGCAGAGGCGGGGATGCTGCGCTTCGGGGAGCCGTGCGTCGTGGTGAGCCTGCTGCCCCCTTTCTCTTGATCGCATCCACCTCGTAATTTAAGTTTTGTAATTGACAATTTATTCATCGAATACGGCGTAGTCCGTTGCATATTTAATTTGACGACGACCTATTTTATTTTTATAGAATTTCTATGTGTTCATCCGAACAGCGCCTCATTGACTTCATTCTCCCCTTCGCCAAGTTTCCGATACTCGATGCACTACATATGGATTACTGTTCACGATTAACATACAAATCGTCGGTTTTGTGCGATCAACTTCCACTGTGCTGAAGCCCCGGAATGTGTATTTCCGGCGGCGTGTGTAAAGATGTCACCGAAATCAGGGTGAACTCGGGAAGACGACATCCGGGCTTTTGGTTTCGTCGCCTGATAAACTGTCGTCGACTCGCAGTGTTTTTAGTGTCTATAGGCTGCTATATCCGTTGGTGTGTGACCCTGGCTACTCCTTTCCCTTCCGGTCTTAAAATTTACTCCCATTCAGCACGCGTGGCGGTGTCTTTACTTGTAACCAAAGAGAAAAGTTTGAGCAGCGATACCTAATATGTTTCCGCGCGTGCATTGATGCAAAGTGCTTACAAATACACACAGGGTTGGTTACATGTTCTGTGTTTATAGTACTGGCTGATGCAACTGTTCGATAGCACCGGCACGTGGTGAAGATTTTCTGTCTTCTTCTCTTCCGAGATGCATCTGCGTCTGAAAATAACTATATACAACAACCTTATTCTAAGCAAAGCCTGGTGTCAGTACCTACCTACAAATTACACTCTATTATATTATGAGTACCCGAACTCACGACGGTTGGGCTCCCCGGGGCATCAGTACTTAACCGTCTGCCAATAAACAAAAGTTCCCCAACCCGAAGTCCCGATCCCAAAACAAACCACCTCCGATTTTTATTTCGATTATTTTTTCCTCGAGTATTGAATTTTTTTACGGCTTTTATATTATGTGGTAGTTATTTATTTATTGATGTTCCTTCTCATCGAGCGGTGAAGCATTTTTGAATTCTAGTAGTGTCTAACGGCTCATTGAATGTATCTACTTAAGGTCATTTTCCATGTTACTGCCGCCGTGGGCAGGAATGCCACGACAGTCAGTCCGCCTGCCAGGAGTGTCTTGGGGATACTCCGTTGGAGGAGTTGGCGGCGCGGGAGCGGTGGACGGATGAGCAGCAACGGGCAAACGCAGTTCGCGAGGCGGCATGGGCGGAAGCTCGCCGGTGGGACTGGGCGGTAGAGGAGGCGTGGGGTTTCTCCGAAGAGCGCGGCGTGTTTCGAAAATCGACGCCAAAGGAAAAGTCAGAAGTAGCGGAGAGCGGTCGGGGGAGCTCCCAGCGGGGATCACCCAAGTCACCACGTCGACCGGGCTGAAAGAGGCCGTGGCAGATTAAATTTAGCTCAGCATTCAACCTTATCGATTCCTTGCCCAGTGCTTCGTTTTTTATAAACGATCGACAAGACATATATATGCGCGACGGTTGAATGATGCTTAAGAGTTGTTTGAAGCTCGCCGCCTGTTTGAGCGCACCGTAGCATACCATAGCACGGCTGCGGTGTGAAAATGTGTCGCCGAGTCGTTCTTTTCGACACTGGAACTTCTATATATATCGCCTTATTTGGAGGAGTACCTATACATATACGGTGCATGGAGGGCGGTGCATGCTTGAGTGGCGGGTGATACTCCTAGATATACAGTGTTTTTTCGCAGTGTCTTCCGAACAGGCAGACTTGTACCGACCATGATTCTCTGTCCTACTTATGTTGGATATCAACGTCTAGGTAAAACTATTTCCATGTCGATATATATATATATATTAATTACAAGACGCGCTATAGAAATATGGGCAAAGGAAAAGGGGGGGGGAGGGGAAGGGAAAAGGGGGGGGAGCACTAAAATGTGCACAAACCTAGCACATAAAACACAAGAGAATACAAGAAACTCCCACGCGACACGTGGAGGCGACAAGAGGTATCTCACACGCCGCGCGAGGAAGCACGGGGACGCTTGCGGCTCATGGCGCGGGTGAAGAGCGCCGTTGCATGAGAAGGCATCCTAGCCGAAGAAGAAGCGGCCTCCACAACGTCGGCGGCGGCGGACAAACCACGCAATACGTTGTCCGCGTGAGCAACATGGACGGCGAGAGAGACTTGTCGGCGCGAGGAGGCCAACAACTTGCCCACATCATCCCTTAAGAGGCGGCTGCTCGCCTTTCCATATCTATCAAAAAAACCGTGGCGTGGCCGCCGAGAGCACCAAATTCGGTGACCGCAATAAAGGGAAATGAAGCGGATGTCGGGGCGGCTCTTCACCCCTTCGAGAACTTCTCGAACTTGGTCTTCTCATCGCGCCTTAGAGCGACTTTAGGAGACGGCGAGCTCGAAACGCCGAAGATGAGGGAAAACACGGCATCAAGAGCAAGTTTTGAGCCTCATATGCCGTGGCAGTGCAAGAAACCCACATCCGCAGCGAGCCCATCGTTGCCGTTGGGGAGTTGAACTAACATCGCGGGGTACGTGAGAGCCTCGACGCCAACCCCGAGTGCACCACGAACTTCGGAGATGACTTCCACAAGGGACTTTACTCAAGATTGAGCGACATGGACCGAAGCATCTAAGCTGCATCGACCCAAGTGGTCGGTAAATGCAATGGCCAAGCCATGCGTCATCCGACATGTCAACACCCAGGGACTCGAATGAACCCCGTATAGCTTGAGCCAAGAGATGACAAAAAGTATAAACAATAGAGGAGCGAGAATCCCGCCGGCGGCGCAACGGCGGCGTCCCCGGAGAGGGGTGCGTTCGCAAGCCCGCCGGCACTCACCCCCACCTACACGTGGTGGGCGTTGGTAGCCCTATAGGGAGCCTGGCCTATAGGGAGCATCGTGAAGGTCGAGCAGCAGTTTAGTTTTGCATTTCTCGACAAGTGGATTTATTTTTAGATCTGATTTTCTTGATTACAAAATTATTACGCTGTTACTGCTTAGGCGGGGGGACTGTGGCAATTACTGCGGTTGCTTACAGTTTTTTAACTCCCGAGGAACGTCGACACACAGTGAAGCTAGGTGTGTCGATAGGTGTACCTGGTCGAAGAGACCCGGGCCCAACTTGCTAATAAGTCCTGTATGGCGAAGTAGAGTGGCCCGAGAGACAGCAGTCGGTCCAGTTTGCCGGCACATGTTGTAAACAATTTCCAATTTCCAATTTCCAGCCTGGCCTAGCGAGGTTGGGGCTAGGCGGGGCGAAAACCGGCAATTGTGATCCGCGTGATCTACAACCGTCGGGAAGCCTCATCGGTACGGAGGGCTTTGAAATTCTTATTATATGTATGCCAACGTCAAGATCTACCGCTCCGCTAGTCCGATATTTCTTTTTTAAGGTTTGATACTTCTCGAATACTTTCATGTCTACAAGCGGGACATGTATCTGAAGAGTTACTTTGCGGTGAAGAGGATACGGGCGGATCTAAGTTGGCGACATGCGTTTGATGTGGCGGCGGACAGCCGAGGGCATGGCTAGGATCATCTTCGGCACCGCTAGGGCGTTCGCAGGCAGCCGACCAACCATGTGAGTCTCGAGTCTCCCCTTGGGGCGACGCTAGAAACTACGCAAGCCGGAGACGGGTCGCAGCCGGAGGAGCGACACGGTCATGCGGCGGTGGTCCACATGATCGACCGGCCCCGGAAAAAGCCGGAACGAAGGGTCTTCGAATAGGTATTTTCGTACCCATCACATTTTACGGATCGGCGACTCGATTCGCGTGCTCAACCATACCCTCCGCTAGTCGGTACCCAACTATCGATAGGCTGCCTTGGGCATTGTGCCTAGCTAGGGATATCGCAACGACACAATGCTCGAACAAGAGGCCCTTTAACACCGTAAACCACCGTGGGAAGGTACGGACGGACAAAACGCGATCATACATGTGTTGGAAAATAGCAGTCGTCGTTTCTAATATACTTTTTATATTAGGAATTCCACAATTGCTCGGACCTTCATTTCAGAGTGTCTAATAGATGAAGAAAAGTGTCGTGTTTCGGTTCATATTATTTGGGATGTGCCACATATGTATATCCCACACATGTTCCAAATAATGGATTACACGAAGAACAACATGAACACGGACAAGGAAAAAGGAAGGGGAAACAAAAGTGCAAGAGTGACAAGAGGATCACAGAATCTATAGTACGGCAAACGGAAGCACTACATTGTGCACAAATCTAAGTTATCAAACTAAGGAAACTCCTAGGCAGCGCTGAGAATGCAACACGTGGCGGCGACAAGCGGCGGCGCCTCACGCGCCGCTCGAGCAAGTACGGGAACGCTTGCGGCCCATGGCGCGGGTGAAGAGCGCCGTGGCATGAGAAGGCATCCTAGCCGAAGAAGTGGCCTCCACACCGTCTACGGCGGCGGACAAACCACGCAATACGTTGTCCGCTTGAGCGACATGGACGGCGAGAGAGGCCTTTGGACAACAACTGGCCCACATGGATCCTTGTAGTAGAGGCGCTTGATTGTTTGGCCATCTCCGTCAAGAAAGCCGTGGCGTGGCCGCCAAGAGCACCAAATTCCGTGACCGCAAAGAGAATAAAGCGAATGTCGGGGCAACTCCTCATCACCTCCGAGTACTTCTCGAACTTGGTCTACTTGGCACGGCGTAGAGCGACTTTAAGAGACGGGGGGCTAGAAACGCCGATCAAACCGGAAACCACGGCATCAAGAGCAAGCTTTGAGTCTCGGCCCTCGGATGCCGCGATAGTGCAAGACACCCACATCCGGGGGGAGGCCATCGTTACCGTTGGGGAGTTTAAATAGCACCGTGGGATGTGTGAGAACCTCAACGCCAACCCCAAGTGCGCCACGAACCTCAGAGACGATTTCCGCAAGACGATTTCCGTCATTGACTATCCAAGAGTGAGCGGTGTGGACCGTAGTATCTCCGCCGCATCGACCTAAGTGGTCAATAAAAGCAATGGCCAATGTATCATCCGACATGTAAACACCCGCCGACAAGAACGCACCCCGCATAGCTTAAACCGAGAGATGGCAACAAGCACAAGCAGTGGGGGACAACACATATGTACATATGTACCGAACCACGACAAATGAGAGTGTCATAAATTATTGATATCATGTGTAATCGCTACATCAAACAACACTTTTAGCCCTATTGCGAATCCACTGTGCATCGCTCGTAGCTCCGTAGGTGCGGACATGTTGATATCGAAATATGTGGATTTCAATCGCCGCTTTTGCTCTTAGGAATGTCGTCATCGAATGCGAGGTGACCTTCTTCATGTTCCGAATCCCGGAATTGAGAGATTGACAAGCGGAACATATCACTACTTTTACACAATGCACGGATAACAGTACTCCTGAAATCCAAGCGAGACCATAGCGAAACGGCTCCGATACTGAAGATAGTCAGCATTGCTGTTCGAAGCAGATGTAGAGACAATCTTGCTTGTATGTTTTTTGGCGAAGCCAATCTCAGTCCGACATATTTGAGATACATTTAGTTTTCATTCAACAAATGTAGTGCTTCCCTTTGACGTGCCTCAGATTCTATTACAATATGCTTGTCACTCTAGGTTCCGTCCCCCCTTTCTCCATGTCCTCGTTCTTATCGCGCTCCTTGTAATCAATTCCCATGAACAGATATGTGTATCCCTAATAATTTGTATAGCTGCGCATGGCGCAGACGAGAAGGCGCACGTGCAAGTCGCAGCCAGGACCACATGTACCCGTACTCATATTTTCAAAAGTATTCAACATTTGCATTCCAATATATGTTTGCTTACAAGTAAATATGCCGCAGCTCCGATCAAAGTCAGAAAAAAATACATTTTCTGTCGATTTCATTTTCTTCCGCGCATTCCATCCAAATACCCGCCGTCTCCCGTTCGCTTTCAGAGCACGACAAAACCAAAAGTGCAAACCTCTTTTCGTGCCTCGGGCCAACGTCCCTCTAAAATCTCAATATCCCAACATCATTACAAAAAAATGCAAAAAAATAAATGGACCGCAAACAATTGTAAGAATGGGCGCCACAAAAAGGAGCGTGAGTGAGTGGAGGGGCCATCAGAAGAGGGGGCGGTGGGATTGCGGGTGCGGCTCGGTCAAGTGTTGACTCGTTGGCGGCTGACAATAGACCCCATGTTTGTTGTTGCACACCGTAAAGCAACCCGCCTTTCTGCCCTGCTTCCACCGAATGACGCGCTGGTCCGCCGAAAGAATGGCCGCCCAAGATATCTCCATTGCGATACCAAACAGACGGTTGAGCGCGCACCCGCGCGACAGAAAGGGGCGCTCGGGGTTGCGTGACTTCATCCAGTCCGGTGGACGACACGGCGCGCGCGTTCCCGCGGCGTAGAGTTTTTCGTAGGTGGAGCGCGGGTGTTGGAGGAGCCGTTCCCGGGAGGCCATGAACTGTGCGTTCATTGGCAGCTTGAGTTGGTGGTCGGGGGAGTAGGGGCGAGGGGGCAGGCCGGCAAGCTGCTGCCCCCACGTCAGCAGGTCCGTCCACTTGATGGTGTCCCAGTTGGAGAAGCCGGTGTAGGGGAAGGTCTTCACCGTGGCGGGAAGTGCAACGTAGCCGGAGGCGGTGGCCCAGTGCCAGCGGGGGAGGAAGGTGGAGGGGGAGCAGGGGTTGTGCCCCGCCTTCTCGTGCGCGTGCAGGAACAGCACCTGCGGCCGGGGCAGTGCAAAAAAAAGCATGAAAAAGGAGCCCCAAAAGCAATACAGCTTAATTATCGGCTATTTGAAGTTATTTTCAAAATGATAATGGACATCTTGTCAAAAGGTCCAAATGTATTCATATCATGTATCAGTTTTGCTTAAACAGCCATTCATATTTGACAATCGTAATTTGTTATATTCATAACTTTTTGTTGCGCCCCTTCGGAAGGCGCCTATTTCAAATCAGACATGTCACTTTTGGCTTCAACCCCCAAAATGTGTTTCAGAACACAACAACCCCCAAAATCGCAGCTCATACATTTTTGACACATTATTTGAAAGAACGTTTTAGAAAAACTCGTAGTTGATATGGTTTCAGTTGCCCGAGCCCCCTCTATCGCGCTCGTCATCGAATAAGGATGAAACGTAGCAAAGTGAAATGTAATCGAGTGACCTTATTTCCCTTCGCTCAAGTCTGTCTCTTTGTGTTCCTTGCAAATAGCATGACCATGTCCATCGAGCTGCAGTTACTTTCGCTTTCATATTTCATCATCCAGTCAAAGTTGTTCCCAATGGAATACTCAGCGCCTTCCTCTGTCCTCCCTATCGTAGTTCTTCTCTATCGTAATTCACAGACGAACAGAAAATATTTCTTCCAATTGAACAATCGATGTGTGATTCTCTTCGGCCTTACAAACGAATATGATAGTATAACTGCGAGGATGTCTAAACTTCGATTTTGACTGCCTTTGCTTCTTCTTTAAAATTAGCATAGCCGCTAAAAATGTACTGTTCAGTTTAGGGCTTCAGATTTCACAACCTATCGACACGTTCTTTGTCTCTAAATTTCTCATTCCCGGAACTGGTGCGGAGTCCCGTAATTAGACGTCCGATGAGCATAGGTTTGAAGAAAAAGTGTGTGTGTGTGTGTGTGTGTGTGTGTGTGTGTGTGTGTGTGTGTGTGTGTGTTGTGTGTGTGTGTGCGTGTGTGTGCGTGTGTGCGAGTGTAAGTGCGTGTGAGTCTATATATGCGGTACCTTATTTGCACGAGCGTGTGCGTGCGTGTGCGCGCGTGTGTGTGTGTGTGTGTGTGTGTGTGTGTGTGTGTGTGTGTGCGTGCGTGTGTGTGTGTGAGTGTGTGTAAGTGCGTGTGAGTCTATATATGCGGTAGTTTATTTGCACGAGCGTGTGTTTGTGTCAATGATAAGTGCTAAAACTTTTCCACAATTCTCAAGATTGCCTTGTTTCGGGGTTCCAGACGGAGATGTGTTGAGGGAAAGGAAGCTCTTGCCTATTCTTAGTAATAGCGCAACAATTCATTGCTGTGATTGTGGCATGTGTAGGTGAGCACGTTATGGTGGTTCATAAGATGAGCTGTCCTAAAAGGGATTATCGTGCTGCAATGGATGAGGTGCTGAAAGAAAGCGAGAAAGGGCGAGAGGGGGGCGAGAGGGGAGAGAGGGAGAGAGGGGGAGGGGGGAGGTGGAGTAGAGAGCGAGAGAGAGACAGAGAGAGAGAGAGAGAGAGAGAGAGAGAGAGAGAGAGAGAGAGAGAGAGAGAGAGAGAGAGAGATTAATATTCAATTAAATTTGATTCATTATTTCATTCCTTTGTTTCATAAGAGGAGCTGTCCTAAAAAGGGATTAGCGTGCAACAACGCAGAAGGTGCGGAGAGAGAGCGAGAGAGAGAGAGAGAGAGAGAGAGAGAGAGAGAGAGAGAGAGAGAGAGAGAGAGAGAGAGAGAGAGAGAGAGAGAGAGAGAGAGAGAGAGAGAGAGAGAGATATTTCATTTCAGTTCAGTTCAAGTCAATTCAATTCATAATTTTCACTGTTTCTCTCATTTTTCTCCGCTGTGACGTTTTCCCAAATCATTGAGTAATGTCTGCAAATTCGTAATTTGCGATGATTGTGGTGGGTGTGGGTGGCCTCATTATTAAGGACCGGATAAATTGTTATGGGGGCGATGCTCTGTGCGCACTGAATTATATTGTGACAGAGGTGCACTCGCACAATTATTTTCAGGGTATTGCAGTTTTTAAATCATTTGACATTTATTTGTTACTGATGTGGAGAGGCATGGCTGTAGTCAACGTGGCATGCGTATCTTGTACACCGATTGTGTGTGTGTGTGTGTGTGTGTGTGTGTGTGTGTGTGTGTGTGTGTGTGTGTGTGTGTGTGTGTGTGCGTGCTCTTGTGCGATGCATGATAGACAGCAATGGCATTGCATGTTTTGATGGCTGGTCGGAATTGCATTATTGTTTGTGCGGGATGTACCTTTGTTTCCTCATCACAACTGATATATATTATAGAGGAAAAGGGAAATTGGCGGCATGAGAATGACACCTTGTACGGGCAGTGGTATATATGGAACATGTGTGTGTGTGTGTGTGTGTGTGTGTGTGTGTGTGTGTGTGTGTGTGTGTGTGTGTGTGTGTGTGTGTGTGTGTGTGTGTGTGTGTGTGTGTGTGTGTGTGTGTGTGTGTGTGTGTGTGTGTGTGTGTGTGTGTGTGTGTGTGTGTGTGTGTGTGTGTGTGTGTGTGTGTGTGTGCGTGTGTGTGTGTGTGCGTGTGTGTGTGTGTGTGTCTAATTTGCGAAAGTTCGATTGCCAGGTAGGGGCTCGCACATATTAATTTCAAAATGGTCGGGAAGTGTCTGAGGTGTATATTTTGACTCAGACAAGTGAAGGAAAAAGTGGAGTCTGTCAATGAGATGTCTTTTGCTGTAAATAATTTGCCGTGTATTTGTTTTTTGGATGGGTATCATTAAGGCTCCCCGCATTAGCTTGAACGGGGTAAAGATAGCCAATATATCGTTTTGGCGGTGGCGCGGAGTCTGGTGGTGATGCCGCTTTTGTCGGTGTTTTAAGTAATTTATGTTGTGGAGGTTGCGGAAAGGTGCAGCGTTTATTTATTTACTTATTTATTTATTTATTTATTTATTTATTTATTTATTTATTTATTTATTTATTTATTTATTTATTTATTTATTTATTTATTTATTTATTTATTTATTTATTTATTTATTTATTTATTTATTTCTTTATTTATTTATTTATTTATTTATTTATTTATTTATTTATTTATTTATTTATTTATTTCTTTATTTATTTATTTATTTATTTATTTATTTATTTATTTATTTATCTATCTATTTATTTATTTATTTATTTATTTACCCACC
>JAPMLY010003671.1:0-12230 GCA_026401115.1 Tetraselmis chui | reverse complement strand
CCACATTCCGGCACCCCGTACCTCCTCATCGGGGTATACATGCCCCAACTCCACACTACGCAACTAGCCCGCTTATACACAGAAGTCGCAGCTTGGGGACTCAGACTCGCCGATGACCACCAAGCTCACCGCGTCCTCTGGGGCGGGGACCTCCAATCGACCACACACCAAGGTACCGGACACCCCGCCTTCACAGCCCTCCTCATTTCCCATCTTCAACCACTCCACCCCCCCATCCCCACCTCCCCTCGCAGTGGGAGATGTTAAACCGTGCACACACGATCAGTAAGGGAGATAGCTAACGCACACGTAGTTACAATCACAGTCACGCAAAGGGACAATCACAAAGACAACCAGCCCGAGGCATGGTGTCGGGACCACAAAAGTGTTAGTGATGTAGCTTAGCGACAACTATGTAACGAATCAAACGGGTTATCGGTATATCCGATCTAGACATGTACTAATCATATTTAGAGTAGCTTACAGTAGCTACCTGCAACTAATAACTAGAAGGCATTACTTACCACATTCCCCCTGAAGGTAGCTATGGGATGAAGCGTTGCATTGGGTCTTGTCCTCCAAGGATTGCACTTCAGTGTCTTGCCAGTGCGGGTCATGTGAAAGGCTTTGTAAACATGTCAGCCACCATTTGGTCAGTGGGGAGGCACCTCAACTTGATGGTTCATTGCTCCATGTGGTTTTTGAAGAAGTGCCTCTTCTGACCGATGTGTTTGGTCTTCTCGCTGACCAAGGCATTGTGGGAGTACGCAATGGTGCTTTGGTTGTCCTCCCATATGGTGGTGGTTTCAGTGATGGGGTAGTTGAAGTTCTCCTCCATGAATTGCCGGAAGTGGAGTCCCTCCTTGGTGGCGTCACCCGTAGAGTGGTACTCGGCTCCATACGTGGATTGAGCCACACAAGTCTGTTGTTTGGACTCGTAGCTTATGGGCCCGCGTCCGAGGGTGAAGAGATAGCCCGAACGAGAATTGCGGGTGCTGTTGTCGTTTGCTCAGTCAACGTCGGCAAAGCATGTGAGTTGGAGACTGTGGTCCGTGCCCCCCCCCCCCCCCAATGTCAGGCGCATGTCGATGGTGCCATGGAGGTAGCGGAGGACCTTTTTCAGTGCATGCAGGTGTGCGTCCGTGGGGAAGGCTTGTGCGGAGCCTGGGATGCTCAACGCCGTGGAGAGATCGGGACGCGTGCAGACGGCCGCGTACTTGAGACTGCCCACGAGGCATGGGTAGGCGTCCTTGGCCACCCCGGTGAGAGGGGGTGAGGTCATGTGCGCGAGGCCGGCGAGGAAGCCGGGTCCATGGGAAGGGACGATGGCTTCGAGTAGGTCATGCCGTACTTGGCGAGGATGTCGCGCAGGTACTTGGATTGGTCCAGCGAGATGGTGCGAGCCGAGCGATCGCGGGTAATGTGCATGCCGAGGATTTGGGAGAGGGAGCCCATGTCCTTGATCTTGAACCGTGCGCCGAACTGAGCCTTGAACGATGCAAGCCATGCGGCGTCATTGCATGCCGCGGGAATGTCATCCACGTAAAGTGCGATCATGGCGAAGACGGGACCGGTGCGGAAGACGTAGATGCACGGCTCGGAAACACAATACTTGCCACCCATGGTCGACGAGCCATGCACGGAGGAGCATGTTGAACTCGCGAGGGAAATGCTTAAGTCCGTAGAGGCAGCGCTTAAGATGACAAACCTTGGACGTGCCATCACTGAATCCGAGGGGCTGGCGGATGTACACGGCTTCCTTGATAGCGGCGTAGAGAAACTCAATGTCGATGTCAAGTTGACACAGCTCAAGGTCGCGGGCGGCTGCGATGGTCACAAAGAGGCGCAGCCTTGGCATGCGGCTGACAGGGGAGAATGTCTCCGTGTAGTCTAGGCCGGCGCGTTGGCTGCACCCTTTGGCGACGAACCGTGCTTTGAAGCGGGTGACATCGCCGGTGGTGTCGGACTTGACTTTGTAGATCCACATGATGTTAACGACTACGCGACCCGGGGGAAGGTCGACGAGTTCCCATGTGCCGTTGCCCACGAGGGAGGAATACTCATGATGCATAGCGGCTTGCCACTTGGGGGCCTGGGCGCTGTCCAGCGCAGCCCGGTACGATTTCGGTTCCACACACTCTCGGGCGGAGAGGAGAGCGACGGCAATAGGCGATGTGCCGGCATGTGTGTGGGGGGGATTAGTGATAAATCCGGGCACGTGAGGTTGCTCGAATCTGTCCTTTTTGGCTTTGCTATGTTTAGGGTCACAGCACGCCGTAACGAGTGTCGGCGAGTAGGCGTACATGTGGGCAACAAGTTCCCCGTAGCGAAGGGGATGAGACCGAACCCGAGTCTAGCGAGGGGCTGTAGGAGAGGGTTGGGCTTCGGGCAAGGTGGTGTCAATGGGGTGGAAGTGTGGTGAGCTGTCTTGGGGGGGTTCGGCATCCGAGGAGTCGGTGATGACCGAGTAGATGGAGAGACGTGTGCCGAAGCCCGGAGTGTTTTCCTGAAAGACCACATGGACGGAAGTGGTGATGCGGCGAGTCTCCGGACTGTAAACACGGTACCCGGGTGCGTTAGGGGGATAGCCATCCATGACGCCACGAAACGCTTTCTCACCGAGTTTCCGACGCAGCTTGTCTGGCACTTTGGCGAAGACGGCGCACCCGAAGACGCAGAACTTGGATGCGTCAGGCACCGATGACGTAAGGAAAGTGAGGATGATGCCATCAGTGAGTCCGACATGGCGACTGTACGTGCGGTTGCGGAGGTACACAGCAGTGCTGACAGCGCACGACCACATGGAATTGGGAACGGCCATGCTGTGGAGCATCGCAAAAGCACTTTCCCGGATAGTGCGCCAAGGGCGTTCGGCATTGCCGAGCATGTGATGGGCATATGGGGCAGAGAACAGTACTCCGACGCCGAGGTGTGCGCCCATCTGGCGGGTGACAACAGCTTCAAACACAGAGTCCGAGTCGAATTTTATGACCGGTGCGAACGCGCCCGATTGTGAGTGATGGCATGCATGCAACTATTTGATGTCGAAGAGGATGGTTTCTAGCTCAGGGCATGCGTCGTTCTTTGACTTGAGAAGCGCACCCACATGTAATGGGTATGGTGGTCGATGACGAGCAAGCGGTAGCGGAGGCCATGTGGGGAGGGGACATTAACGGGACCCTAGAGGTCAGAAGAGAGGTTGAGGATAGGACATGAGGGTTTCGCGCAAGCGGTTGTGTTGCGTGGTGCAAGAGTGGCTTTGTGGAGCAAGCATGAATCGCAAGAAACATTTTTTACATAGCTGGCTATTGTTGGACTAATCGGAACACCGTGTGCGTGAAGGGCATGCAAGCTTTGCATGTTAAGATGTCCAAATCGGCGGTGCCACAGTACATGGTCGCACTGGGCAGCAAGGGCAACACGAGAACATGGGTCACGCGCTATCTCCGCGGAGGGGCTTGAGGGGAGCTCTGGTTGGTGCGGTAGGAGGTAGAGACCGTGTCCGGACGGCTCTAGCACACCCATTCCTGTGGGCACCACAAGAAGACCAGTGTGAGAGTCAGTGGGGAAGACAAATTCATAGCCGTTGTTGTACTACATCAACTGACACTAAGGAGCATGCCGATGCGCTGAGCAGAGCGAGAGGATTTGTTGGGGGTGTACATTGCGTGTATTGTGCGGTGAATAAGCTGGCCGGGGGCAAGTCTAACACAGATCCGCACATAGCCACTGCCCTTAACGTCGACACATACCCCACCCACGCAAGAGGGAGCGGAGGGGGGTGAATGTAACGAAGTCACCTCGAAACGCGGTTAAGTTAAATGACCAGGCTGAATCAACTACCCAAAAATTAGTAGTTGTTCACGACCCTGGGTGAGGGAAGAGGAGAATGCTGCAGAGCTGAAGGGGACACTCACCTCGGTGTCATCGTATTCATCCGCGCATTCCTCGAGGGTGGGTAAACCGGCCGGGTCGTCGGCGGTGACTTTACTCAGGAGAGCTGCGTGCGCAAAAGCACAGCCACCATGGGCGCCGTACTTCTGTATGATAATTTTCCGCATCCTTACTTAGGGTCCACCCCATGAGAGCGTCATCTGGGACAGTGCAAGAGGACAGAATGGGGTCCACGCTCCGACAAGCGTTGTCATTGTTGGGGAGGCCGCGACCACCACGAGATCCACGTGGGGGGTGTTCGCGACTGCCGTGTAGCCCGCGGCCGACAGCGACAAACGCAGAGATGGGAGGGGGTGATGTGTCGGGAGCTGTCGCGCCCGGGGCATCGTCCTCGTCCATGTTGTGTGCTAGGTGGAGGATGATGTATTGAACCATGCAAACACAGTTAGTGTGGAAGATAACTTACGCAAACGTAGTTACAATCACAGTCCCGCAAACGGAACAGTTACGGCGACAACCAGCCTATATGCGTGGTGTCGTGACAACAGAAGTGTGAGAGTTGTAGCCTAGCGACAGCTCTGTACCGAGTCAAACAGTTTATCGGTATGTCCGATCTAGACATGTATTAATCATATCTAGAGTAGCTTACAGTAGCTATCTGCAACTAATACGTATACGGTATTACTTACAACACTCCCCCTGAAGGTAGCTACGGGATGAAGCGTTGCATTGGGTCTTGTCCTCCAAGGATCGCACTTCAGTGTCTTGCTAGTGCAGGTCTTGGGAGGGGTTTGGTGAGCATGTCAGCCATCATCTGGTCAGTGGGGAGGTACCTCAACTTGATGGTTCCTTGCTCCACGTGGTCTTTGAGGAAGTGCCACTTCAGACCGATGTGCATAGTCTTCTCGCTGACCAAGGCATTCTGGGAGTATGCAATGGCGCTTTGGTTGTCCTCCCAGATGGTGGTGGTTTCGGTGATGGGGGAGTTAAAGATTTCCCCCAGCACTTGTCGGAGGTGGAGTCCCTCCTTGGTGGCGTCAGCCGCAGAGTAGTACTCGGCTTCACACGTGGATTGAGCCACACAAGTCTGTTGTTTGGACTTGTGACTGACTGGCCCGCGTCCGAGGGTGAAGAGATAGCCGGAGCGAGACTTGCGGGTGCTGCTGTCGTTGGCCCAATCAGCGTCGGCAAAGCCTGTGAGTTGGAGGCTGTGGTCCAGGCCCCCCCCCCCAACGTCAGGCGCATGTCGATGGTGCCATGGAGGTAGCGGAGGACCTTTTTCAGAGCCTGCAAGTGTGCCTCGGTGGGTGAGGCTTGGGCAGAGCCGAGGATGCTCAACGCCGTGGAGACATCGGGGCGTGTACAAACGGCTGCGTACTGGAGGCTGCCCAGGAGGCTGGGGTAGACGTCCTTGGCCACTCCTGTGAGAGAAGGCGAATTCAAGTGTGCAAGGCCGGCGAGAAAGCCCGGGTCCATCGGAAGTGACGACGGCTTAGAGTCGGACATGCCGTACTTGGCGAGGATGTCGCGCAGGTACTTGGACTGGTCCAGCGAGATTGTGCGCGTGGAGCGATCGCGGGTAATGTGCATGCCGAGGAGTTGGGAGAGGTCGCCTAGGTCCTTGATCCTGAACCGTGCTCCGAGTTGGGCTTTGAACGATGCGAGCCAGGTGGCATTATTGGAAGCCGCGGGAATGTCATCGACGTACATGGCGATCATGGCGAAGACGTGGCCGGTGCGAAAGATGTAGATACCGGGGTCGGAGACGCATTGTTGCCATCCATGGTCGACGAGCCATGCACGAAATAGCATGTTGAACTCGCGGGGGGACTGCTTAAGGCCGTAGAGGCAGCGCTTGAGGTGACAAACCTTGGACGTTCCATCGGTGAAGCCGAGGGGCTGGCGGATGTACACATCCTCCCGGATTGGGGCGTAGAGAAACGCTGTGTCGATGTCAAGCTGGCAGAGTTCAAGGTCGCGGGCGGCTGCGATGGTTAGGAAGAGACGCAGGCTGGCCATACGGATGACCGGGGAGAAGGTCTCCGTGTAGTCCAGTCCAGCGCGTTGACTGCACCCCTTGGCAACGAAACGCGCTTTGAAGCGGGAGACGTCGCCGGTTGTATCCGACTTGACTTTGAAGATCCACATGTTGTTAACGACCATGCGGCCTGGGGGGAGGTCCACAAGGTCCCACGTGCCGTTGCTGATGAGGGAGGAATACTCCTATTGCATAGCGGCATGCCATTGGGGGGCTTGGGCGCTGTCCAGCGCAGCCCGGTAGGATTTTGGTTCCACACACTCTCGGGCGGAGAGGAGGGCGACGGCAGTAGGGGACGTGCCGACATGTGTGTGTGGGGGACCCGTGACAAGGTCGGGGACGTGAGGGTGCTCAAATATGTCCTCTTGAGCTTTGCCTTGTTCAGGATCACAACACGCCGTTACGAGGGTCGGTGGGTAGTCGGACAAGTGGGCAACCATATCGCCGTAGCGAAGGGGGTGGGAGCGGAGCCGAGCATGGCGAGGGGCTGCCGGGGGGGGTAGGGGTGTGGGTAATGTGAGGTCAATGGGGTGGGATAGGGGTGAGTCTGCGGGTACGTCTTCCGAAGAGTCGGTGATGGCCGAGTCGACGGAGGGTTGTGAGTCGAAGCCTGGGGTGTCTTCCTGAAAGACAACATGTACGGAAGTGTTGATGCGACGTGTTTCCGGATTGTAGACACGATACCCGGGAGCGTCAAGGGGATAGCCCACCATGACGCCGCGAAATGCTTTTTCACTGAGTTTCCGACGTTGTTTGTCGGGGACCTTGGCGAAAACGGCGCAGCCGAAGACGCGGAACTTGGAGGCGTTGGGCACCGACGACGTAAGGAGTGTGAGGGGGACGCCCCCATTAGGTCCAACCGAGCGATTGTACGTGCGGTTACGAAGGTACACAACAGTGCTGACAGCGCACGACCACATGGAGTTGGGAACGGCCATGTTGTGGAGCATCGCCGATGCATTGTCCCGGATAGTGCGCCATGGACGTTCGGCCTTGCCGAGCATGTGGTGGGCGTATGGGGCAGAGAACTGCACCCCGACGCCGAGGTGTGCGCACATCCGGCGAGTGACAACATTGAAATTGAAATTGAAATTGTTTACAACATGTACCGTATGCGCCGGTTTTTCACCAAAAGCCGGATGCGTCGGCTGCTGTCTCTGGGCCCTCCCAACTATGCCATACAGGGAACTTACAAGTCAGGGCTAGACCGTTAACCACCTAATCCAACCTCTCCAAGGGTGTTCGGGGGTTTTACTCCCCCCGGGGAGGGTGCAAGTAGAGGCGAAGGTTGTGTGCATTCAGGGTCGTGCGTGGAGGCAATGTGCGGATGCGCGGTGGGAGGTCGTGCGGGACTTGATGCGGTATATGCGTAGGAGGTGATGCAGCCATTGGACAGTATGCGTATGGAGTTGAGCAAGAATGCGAGATGTGTCGAGGCGTGCTTTGGAGACGAGTTTATCTGGAGGGTCGGTGCGGGCGGTGAGAAGGGAGGTGAGACTCGTGATGGTGGAGGAGTGTGGTGTACCGGTGCGGCTCATGACTATGGGTATGATGTCGACCACTGTGCCTGGCCAGTGGTTTCTGATGGCGTTCGCAAGGGGTGTGTATTTGGTGCGTATGAGGTCAGCTGTGTGCGAGAGGTTATTGTCTGTGCAGTACTTCCATTCCCCTATCTGGATTTTTTTGATGGATGCGTAACGTCGGCGACCGTTGGAGTGACCAACGAATCGGGGTTCGAGGATGCGGATGAAGTCAGGTTTGTGTGCAGGGGGACGAAGTGGGGGGGGGAGAATCTCAGGTGGGAGGACGGCGGGGCACGAGGTGAGGGAATCGGGCGAGAGACCTTCGTCAGCAGCGACAAGGCGGGTGGGCATGTGGGTGGGGTGAGGTGGGTGGCAGTCAAGTGGGGTGCAGGCAGGGGTGGGGGAATCAAACGATTTTATGGGTTTGTTACCGAAGTCTGCGGTGATGGTTTCCCATCGCCCTCCGTTGTGGCGTTCCAGTAGGGAGAGTAGGAGTTGCAGAGCGCTGTTGTGTCGGTCCTGTCTTAGACCAGACATAGAGGGGCAGTTACCGGCCATGTGGCCGTTGCTAGTGAATTGGCCACATAGGGGGCAGCGCAGGGTGGGGTTGTGAGTAAGTAGGCGGGTGTTGTGGACACCCCACATGAATTCTTGTTTGTGTGTGAACTGGATATTTGTGAGGGTTGAGTGTTTTTTGTGGTAAGAGAAATCGGCGCCGTCCTGCGCGGCGCGGGCGAGGAGGGCACCGTGTTTGGTTGTTCGCGAGAGAGGAGTGTGTGTGTGTTTTGTGCTGTAGGTGTGTGCGTCGGATTTGAGGTTGGTGTATCTGTAGGTTACGGGGTCCCCTAGCGTTTGTGGGATGAGGGTGTATGGCCATGTCCAGTGGCCTATTGTGACTTCAGAACCTGTGGTGTATGTAGTATCGGGTGGGTGACCATCCGCGACTTGGTTTGCGAGGGTGTCTGCGAGGTCGTTGCCGATGGAATGGTTGTGGGCTTTGATTTTGCCGAGGTGTGTACGGATGCCTGTTTCGCAGCGGGTTTTAAGGGTGTGTGTGATAGATGAGAGGGTGTCGCGGTGAATGTTGTGGCGGTAAGCGGAAGGGCAGTTTAAGTAACCTTGTATGAGGCGGAGGGAGCACGCACTGTCTGTGAGGAGGTGGGTGTGGCCAAGTTGGAGGCCAATATCTATGCCAGCTAATTCAGCACGATTTATTGTATGTGAGGGAGGGGTAGAGGTCACCATGATTTTGACTCGGGTGTCCGAGGCGGGGTGGGTAGCTGCTGCTCCGAGGGGGGTCGAGCCGCCTTTTTTCGAGCCGTCCGTGTATACGAAGTCCTGCCAGTTCCAAGCAGGGGTGCCTCTGGTGGGGGGGTACGTTAGATGCACGCGGTCTGGGAGGGGGTATGTGAGGGGGTGAGTTGGGTTTGGGGGGCGGTGGTATATACCTGCTGAGTGGGGTGAGTATGTGACAAAGAGGTGTGGAGGAGGGGGGGTGATGATGGGGTTGGGGAGGTGAGTGTCGTAGATAGATTCGAGAGTGTTGTGAAGTGCGGTCATGGCTGCGGGTGACGGGAGGGTGGTGAGTGCGAGGGGGTTAGCGACGAGGTATATGTCGACCATCCATCGTGTGCCGAATGGGGTAGGGGTGGGGTTGCCAGTGTGTTGGTCGGGGGGTAGGAATGTGTTTGCGTCATTGGGCAGGGTGTAAAGGTGGTGGGTGTATGGGGAGTTGATGTATTTGGAGTGGCGGTATGGTGTGTGTTCCCAACGGGGGAGGATGAGGATGGTTGCGCTGGGTGTGTGAGGGGCTGTGAGGTGTGCGCTGGTGATTGCGTGTTCCATGGCTCGTCTCATGCATTCGTGGTCGTATTCGGGGTTGGCTATGTTGGTGCCTTGCCATGTGTGTGGGGCATTGCTGCCGCTAGATGAGAAGACTATATCTTCAGGGTAGAGGGAGTGGTAGGTGTGGGAGTGGAGGGATTTATTGAGGGGGTCGGAGTAGAGTTCTGTCTGGACGCGGAATGTGTGACGGAGAGCTGTGAGTAGGTCTTCTCTAGTGGCCCATCTATTACGGGTGGTGGTGGCGGGTGTGGGTGAGTGGATTTCTGAGCGGGAACCTAGGCGGGTCAGGAGGTGGTAGACCTCCTCTTCGAACGTATGCTGCGAGAGGTCGGGGCGAAAGAGCTGAAAGAGGTGGCGGACGCGGGGGCCGTTAAGGGTGGTGACCGCGCGGCCGTCGGGAGTGCAGAGTATGGTGGTGTCGAGGAGTGATGGGTGTGCGTGGATAGCGAATTTACCGGTAGGGAGCATGTCGAGGTCGGGGTTGATGGGGTCATGGTTGAATGTGATTAGGGGGTGTGACCACGGAGGGGGTCCGGGTTCTGGCAAAATGGGTGTGGTGGAGGGGACATAGCCTGAGTTAAATGCGGTGAGGGCGGTGGGGCCGGAGGGGGTCTCACTGATGGTGTCGTGGAGTTGTAGGCACGGGGCCCACTGCACTTCGTGGAGGTGGGTGAGGTCGTGGTGTTGGCCGCGAGCACACCAGTCGCACTGCCATGAGGCGGGTCCCTGAGCTGGGCGGCATTGGGAGTGTATGGCAAAGTGCGGGCATGTGCAGCAGGTGGAGGAGGGTTCTATGTGCAGGGGGTCATGACACATGGAGCAGGCGGTGGGGGAGGGGGAGGGGAGGCATACCGATGTAGGAGTGGAGGAGATGAGGCGGAAGCCGTCGTCGAGTTGTAACTGAATGTCCCATTCCGTGAGGTGTTCCGGGGCCCATTCAACCATGTACTGCGTCTGGCCGTATTCTGTGTCCTTGTGTTTGGAAATGATGCGTGTTACGTCGCAGGGAGGGTAGTGGTGGTCTGAGGGGGTGAGGTATTCAGTGTCTAAGTGTGTGGTGGGTGCGGTGGGGGTGGGGTGAGTGGTGCGGGGGGTGTAGATGCCTGATGAGAGGGTGGGGGGCGAGCGGGGGAGGTGAGGGGAGAGGAGGGGAATCCATGAGGGGTGTATAGTGGTGGGGGGGGATGCTTGGTTGGTAGTGAGGCTTGTGATGGGGAGGCGGTTGTGGATAGTATCGAGGGGTTCAGTGAGGATTGCGGCGAGGAGGCGGATGGGAACTGAGAGTGGGGTGGTGGACCCCGTGAGTGTGGTGATGGATTTGCATGATTTGAGGATGAAGGAGGATGAGGTGGCTCTGAGGAGGACTTGTGGCCACGAGGTGATGTTACTTTTCCAGAGGAGGGGATGGGGGCCGGGGTGGAGTTTAGGGAGATGAACTGTGTCTGCAGGCGGGATGCGAGGAGGGTAGTGTTGGCGAGGCGGATGTTGACGGTCATGCCCGTGTAGGCGCTGAAGAGGGAGAGTTTTCTGAGCTGGATGGTCATGTTGGGGGTCGAGCCCGTGGCAAGGCTGAGGTCGTCGGCGAATCCGTGTCCTGGGTATGTGGCTGTGGGTTCTGTGGGGTCGACGTTAGTAGCGGGGGGGCCTGGGCGGTATCCCCGGCTTCCCACCGTGAGCCAGCGAAGAAAGGGTTCAAGGAAGAGGGTGAATAGAAAGGGGGAGAGGGTGTCGCCCTGGAGGGTTCCGCGATTAATGTCTATAGAAGGGGTGGGGCCATGTGGTGTAATATAGTCTGTGGTTGAGACCCCGTAGAGGTGTTCGCATGTGTCGACAAAGGTGGGGGGCATACCGAGTTGACGCATGTGTTTGAACATGATACGGTGGTCCGCGGCGTTGAAGGCGCCTTTGAAATCGGCGTACATGACGTAGATGTCTTTGTTGTGGAGTTTCGCGTCCTCCATTGTCATAATGAGGGAGGAGAGGGCGTCGTGGATACTGCGGTGTTGTCGGAATCCGTCTTGTTGGTCGCTGAGAATGCCGTGGGTTTCGGCGTACTTCGAGCCTGCGTCTTTTATTAGTGCTGTCCATAGTTTAAGGAGGTTATTCATGAGGGCGATAGGGCGGTAGTTATCGAGGAGGGAGGGGTCGCCTTTTTTATGTAGGAGGCATGTTGTGCTGTGGCACCAATCAGGAGGAGTGTAGGATTTGTGTGCTAGGAGGGAGAGGAGAGAGAAGAGGGCGGAGCGGGTCGCCGGTGGTAGGAATTTGATTATTTCATTGGGGATACCGTCGGGGCCGGGGGCTTTGCCGGTGCCTAGGGAGTTGAGGGTTTTATCGAAAGTGTCGCGGGTAATCATGTCGGCAAGGGTGAGAGAGGGGTCACCGCGGGGTTCGATGGTAAAGTTGTCGGGGTTGTCGGGGAGCTCCCATGGGGGGGTGGGTAGTTCGTGTGGGGTGGCGCAGCCGAGTTCGCTAGCGAAGTGAGAGTGTACCGCGTCAATGACGGCGGAGGGAGAGGATGCGGTGGTTTTATCGGGTTTGGTAATGCGGTGGAGGGTGGAGGCGGCGCCGGCGGGGGGTAGGAGGCCGCTTTTAATTTTCAATCGGCGGTGGGAGAGTTTGGGGCAGGTGTCGTAGGCCGCATTGGCTCGAGTTTTTATTTTCTTTATCTTATCCGTGGTGGTGGCGTGAAGGAGCTGGCGTATGCGTGCTTGGCACTGTTGTTTGATGGCGTCAGGGGAGAGATAGTCGGTTGTGTTTAAGAGGGCTTGGGCGATGGGGAGGGGGCCGTTATTTTTGCTGCATTTACGGAGTTTGAGTATGTGAGTGCGTGTTTTATTTGTTAGCCAAGTAGGGTCATGGGACGCTTGGGGTGGGCGGGGTTTCTTGGCGGGGAGGAGGGGCCAAACTGTGGCTGCGTGGTTCATGTG